>KZ994369.1:0-12403 GCA_003614705.1 Blyttiomyces helicus | reverse complement strand
AAGACGGGACAATCGCGCTCGCCTACTGCAAGTCCAGCGACATGATCGCGTACGCCCTGACGAAGGCGCTCCCCATCGCCCAACACGTTCGTCTCGCCAGCCTGATGCGCCTAGACGTGGGAGTCGTGAAGGGGGCCGATAGTCGGGCGTCCGGCCATCGACGCTGACGATCCGAGAGGAAATGTTGAAATTCGGGTGCAGATCGATGAGAGGAATCGAAGGCACTTAAGATCATCGAATTAGGTTGGGCGTAGCAGGAGGGGCGAGAGGAAAGCTGTGGGTCCGCCTGATAGGCACGTCGGATTTTGTGATCGATTTCAGAGTCGGAAATCGATCCGATCTGATCGGATCGGGTGAAATAGGATCGGAAATAATTCCGGACGTGTTGTGCTTTGTATGTACATAGTGGCGGGCTTGGGACAGGGTGGACTTCAGCTGTTTGTGCTGAAGTCAACCGTCCAAGGTATTTTGAAAGAGTATCTTTGTAGACCCCGAGAAGGAGGGTGAAGGAGCTGTACAATACACATAGCGTCTTTGTGCTGAAGTCAACCGTCCCAGCGTTTACACCTCGCAACAGTATTTTGGAAGGAGCATCTGTGCAGACCCTCTGAAGGAGTTTGAAGAAGCTGTACAATACACACAGCGTCTTTGTGCTGAAGTCAACTGTCCCAGCATTTACATCTCGCAACATTTGACATAGTTATCCAGTGTGTGCTGGTCCAAACCAACATCAACCTGGGGTCACTAGAGTACATGCGAAATGCGCTGTAGCCCTGTGGGGGCTCATGGATCAGATTTGCACAAAACCAGAAATCAAAAAGCAAAGAATGGGAAGGACAAGATCCTCAACGAACTAATCCAGAAATACATCAGAAAAACCCTATCCCAAGAGAACGTAGGCTAGCCACCTGTCGAATGGAAGTTCAACCTCCCGATTAAGCTCACTTGTACCAAAGTGCGATGTTCTCCAAAAAGAGGAGCTCCTCTGGATGCCAAATTGTGTGAATAATGTCAGAGGGGAACGAAATGTAGATGTCAGTATGGGGAAAGATATTGGTGGATCATATGCAAGTTGGTCTGGCCCCTAAAGTACAGGGAATTGCATACTTAGCCACCAGTTGTATCGAGGCCCTCAAGCTGTCCAAGGATCCAGAAAACTTGCAACAATGCACATCCAATCTGTTGAAGCTGGATATCCTGACAGCGGTTGAGTCTGTCTCAAGCGCTCAGGCAGCGCCAGTATGTCCCACATGTAAACTGGAGGATGATTACAATCAGAAGGTGAACAATGATGACAGAGTTCACACTACAAGTACGATGTATCACAAACGGAGACTGCAGGGGAATATATCTTGGATGGATTCATGCGGCACTGTGTGCATAGGCCGCTGCTTCGCCTAATGGACACCAAAATAGTCTGGGCCTTTCAGTTCAGAGCTGCACTCCCTTATCTGCACTTGATGTGGGAGTCTGCAACTGGTTCTTTTAAGGGAGCTGATGTAATGAGACAAATGAACGTTGAATCCAAACATTTGGAAATGTGTTGTGGGAGGTATCTTCACCTGTTTAGAGGATCAACTGAGTCCTGGGCTTTGCCCATTGCCAACGGAAACAAGTTCAAGGTAGCCCACTGTAAAAGGTAGTATTTTGTGTATTCCATAGGGCCAGGGGGAAGTTTTGGCCACATATGTGCATCATCCATCACCTTGCATCATATGGGGGCGGTGATGCCCTCTTGTTCATGTTGAACAAGCTTGCATGAAGTCTCACCCAGGCCCCATCTTACAAGGGCATTTCCCTTAAAATGATCACATCACAGACTCTCAACAGATGGGCGCTTAAGCATACATCCAGCGTCATCTTATTACCATGGCAGACGATGGACTTGCCTACCATCTTATGGAAGTGGTGAAGGAGAGAGGAGCAACCAGCGCTGAGGCAATTCTTGCATGCGAAAAAAAAAATAGGTTCGAAGAGCACACCGGTGTTGGAACACAAACACTCAAACAGTAAACTAAGATCAGTCGCGCCTTGGTGGGAACGGTAACAGCCTTGGTGGCCTACAACACGATTTCAGCTTCGTATGTGAAGTCTCTGAGCTACGAAGGAGGTTTTAAGAGTGGATGTAGCATAGAAGGTGCTCAAAAGAAAAGCAGGGGAACTGGAAGACCCAGCGCCCCCACCCATGCGAGGACCCTGTAAGCTGCACTCTCCCTGCTCCAATAACTCACATCTTCTCCAAACCTGTCAAGCTCCAAGAGAACGCCAATCCCCTGAAACCACATCACCACCTTACGTCGAAGGTGTGCATCTTCTGAAAAAAAACATAGAGAAATAGCTCCACGCTTGGTTTGGTAGTACCCCGCCTGCCTTTAAGGACAAGGTGGACCAGAAGGCAATAGTTCCGCAAGTGCGCAAGGGATATGTTGGTTACAAACTCGAGTATCACCTTTTTGAGGAGGGAGCGCGGAAAGGCTGTTGGTGAGGTAGTTGGATTGAGAGAAATTGACACAGCACAGGCCGTGGTACTGGCGGTGAGGCTGCGAGATTGGATGGGGGCCAACATGCCACCAGAGATGATCCAGGTGGATAATTTGAAAATTCATAGCGCTTGTGATTGCTCGCCTGAGTGTAGGCTATAGGGTGGATGAGGTGGGCGAGAGGAAGGTCAAGAGGGCGCAACACAATGTTTGGACATTTCATGGTAGAGGAGGCAAGACCAGTGGTGCCTGGTACTTTGGATGTCGGGGGGCTGCAGTTTCTTGACAGACTGGATGTAATGTTTGTACTTGCCGTTCATCTGCTTACGGCAAGCGGATGGGATGGAGCTGGCAATACAAGCTAGGACATTCGAGGGTTGTAAGGAGCAGGACATAACCTTCATTTTGTGGTCGGTGAGGAGAACCGCAAGGAATCTGACCTGCACATTGATCCTAAAGAATTAAAGCTCAGTGTTGGACCTGGATGTCCACTTTCCCATGGTCAGTAGTAGGATGACTTGGGTTGAGTGGCTGTTGACAAAGGAGCGGCATACCTTGTACTCCTCGCCAAGCGGACCTTGTCATCTCCGCATGGCAGAAACTTTGAGAGCTACCATCTCCCAACCCAGTGATGGGATGAGGAGAGAGTGGGAAAAGCAATACCGGTGCTTTGGACACTTGAAAAACGAGCTCCCTGGGCGTCGAGTGATGTAGCATTAGATATCAAGGAACACACCCAGTCAGTCAATTTTCATGAAATATTTTTGATGAATTTGCTGACACCATGATGTCTAGTTTAAATGAACTGGTCGTAGTAGCTCTCTCTGACTGATAAATTTATGAGCTCCCAGACAAAAAATTGTTGGTTGCAGTGGAGGAGTCGGTGGTCAGTCCTGTGATCCTTGAAGACGACAGATGGTGCATGAATGTCAGGGGCGTTGTAGTCCAGAAAGGCTTTAATGCAGAGGGCCTGATTTTCAGTGAGGAGGTAGTCAAGCCACTTTCAGGCCAAGCTGGGTTCCCAGAAGTATGCATCTAGTTTGAAGATGTGAATAGGGTTTTCATTTTTAAGAAAGACGGAGTTGACAGCGATATCATGCCGTTATCTACAGTCCAGCTGCTTGGGATGTACCATGGGGCAAAGAGATCAGTCCTGGAAATACTTAATGATACATTCAAACTCCTCCACCACCTCGACTCTTCCACCCTGGAGCCCACTCATCGTCCGTCTCATTCAGAATTTGATCAGAGAGTGATGGTCCGTGAGTGGCAAGAAAACAAAACAAACCAAAGAGCTGGTGGAGGTTGGCCTTGAAGTGCTTGACCAGGGGCAGGAGCTTGTTTTCATGGAACTGGCAGTTGAGATTGGCCTGCTTTATCCTGACCAAGAACTATGAGACTCGCCAATTCCAAGGGACATTTGTGAGGCCCTTGATTGTTTAGGGGAGCAGCAATCAGATGAGGTTTTCTACAGAAAGGGCTTCGGCACCCGTTTATCCCATTGCCACATCTTTTACCATGGAGAGCATGTGCGTAGTCCTGCTGGGGTTAAAGCTGGCGAGCACTGGTGTGGTTAAGAATGCTGTATTCAGGCGCATAAAGTGCCCACCAGGGCATCTGGTGGAGAACAGGGGAGCTACCAGGGGGCTTAGGCATACTTTGGATAAGTGTAGCTTGGAGACTAAATGGCCGATGGACTTAAGGCTAAGGGCAAAAGGAAATCCTTTTGATGGCGCCCGGGCTGCCTTGAAGGGGAAGAAGGGTTATAGGAATTGGGCTGTTGGCCAACACTGTATCAGCACAACGTAAGGGAAAGTCTCAGACCAGGATGTGTGGGATGTGGAGGATCTGAGGTGCTGGGAAAAACAGATCGTAAAGGGCTGCACAAAGGCCCCATGGTATCTGGCATTGATGATGAGGCATTGTCGGTTGGCATTGCTATGGCCATTCATGTTGATAAGCTCGACCTTTTTGTAGGTGGTTACTGTTATGTTGATGAAGCTAGGCTGGGAGGTGCGCACATTGAGGTTGGTTAGCATCCTTTGAAAAGTCGCAATTGATGTGAAGTTGGTGGGATATATGCATGGGGTGCTTGCAAAGGAAGTTTTTGTAGATAGGATGTAGTTGACTTCTGCAGTAGGGGGCTCTTGTTGGGGGCTAGAGTGAGGCAGAAATTGTTCTTTAGCTTGTAGAACACAATCTCGATCTTAGTAAGACTAGCCACAAGTGTTTGGGGAGGGAAGATGTATTTAAGGATGTGGATCACAATCTTGAAAGAGAGCACTTGTTATGGATGTTGTTGTCTCGGTTGTTGTTGTAATGTTGTTTAAGCCTACGCTTACCTTTATGTCCAAATGACTGTCTCCTAGAGAGGGGCTCTGCTTGTCAACTCTGTCAATTACAGCTTCTTGTGCTTATGCCTCTATCATTCTTTAGGATAAGTTGGTGTTTTATTGTCAATTTTGGTGGGTATTTTATGTATGCTGTTGCAAGCTGTGTGATCGTACCAGGGGTGTCCTATTCCGTTTGGGGACATTCATTTGTCAGTTGGAAATGTCGTCCAGCCCACTTCTTGCTATATATGCATGCGTTTGTGAGAGGGTCGTCTGCCTTCCTTTTTGTGACATGGGAAGTTGAGGGGCAGCAGTGCAGCATGCCAAACACACCCTAAATGTGACCTCAAAACAAATAAGAGGAACAGAAGGCACAGCTTATCATATTTGGACAATACACAGACAAACAGATGCAGAGATCTTGACTTGATCCCGACATGTGCAGTGCAAAAGACTGGGGGTTATATAGATGTTGAGTCTGGAGCTAGGAGCCCCTTGCGCTTTATGGTCGATATCTTCACTGGGGTCAGAGAAGACTAGGCTGATGGGCTCTGATATTGGGGAAATTTCCGGTATGGAAGATTAGTAGATGAGCCCCAGCGTGTACTAAAGAGTTTATGTTATTTCTTTTGAAAAGACGCCTTATTTGTCCCCTTCTGAGTTGTCAGGCCCCTTTGGGGAGTGTGCTGGGTGTGTTCTTCATATCTTCTACCGCTTCTGAAGTGCTTGATGCTAACAATCTTCTGAATGATCCAATCATTTACCCCTTTGACTTCATGGGAGCAGGGTACCTCATGATTGAGCAGTTTTGCTGAATTGGGATGTTTGGTGGCACAGAGGGGCTCGAGATGTTATTATGGATGTAAGTCAGGACAAGGTTGATATGTCAAGCTTGTAAGTGGCCGGAGTCCAGCATGGGATCTGGAAGGCGCTCACACAGCCAGTGTTAAGTTTGTAAGGGAGAGAGGTTTTAACCATGTTGGCAACCCCTGAGATGTGCTGAGGAGCTCAGCTGCTGGAATTGTAAGGAGTCAGCTGGCATACTGGTCACAACTGTTAGAGTACCTCTTTTGTGCTTTCCAGAGGACTACGACCACAATTGCCTTGATAGTCTTTTGTACTTGCGCAAAAGAGAGTAGTTGATTCTGACTGGCCAACCTGCCTATTCGACGGATGCAATTACCCCGTCATCTGAGCTTGTGAGAATTTGCGGTGGAGCTTTGTTTGGTGAAAATCGGGGGCAAGCTGAGCTCAACTGTTGGCCTTGTGTTGATATTGAACTCAACCATGGGCAGTGGCCAGGACCTGTTGTAACTCTGTTGATCAAAGTAGGGTTTGAGTGCCTTCTCCATTGTCTGCAGCTGATGCAGGTATTCGACTTTGGCCTGCGGGTAGCACTCTGTGGAGACCATTCTAAATGCCTTCTATCTTGGTGCACGCTTGTCCCACTGCCATAATGACTTCTGCTTGTTCGTCAGTGGCAGAGACTTGAGAGCAGCGGACCTGGTAGTACACCTAATGATTGACAAGGTCCACTACATTCTGCTTTTTTCCTCCTGAGCTTCTAGCCCAAAGATGATGCCGAAGGAGAAGTATTCAACCCATCAGAAGTAGCTATTGTGAAGTTCCCCATCAGTAAAATTGGTGTGGAATGGCAAAGGCTAGGAACCCAATCATATCATAGGAGTTTTGTTGTACTAGAAATGGATTGAGGAAGCCAGAGCGTTGCTTTGTGTCCTTGGAGCGTTGGCAGTTGGCCCAACTGGAAATGGACAGTATACTCTCGGCAGACATTGACGGACATTTATATCCTGTAAAGAATTTACAGATGGTTTTCATTGGGTCTTGATTTCCATTGTGGGTGACTTGGTTGTGGGCATGTACCATGACTGATACTTACTGTCAATGCGTGCTCAGAGTGGATACTGATGGTCTTGTGACGGCTGCCCGAAACAATATAGTCGTGACGAAGCACCTCCTTTCATGTACTGGGTAAATTGATTCTTCCAGTATCATCATATAGGCTCAAGGACAAAATTGGGCGAGATCTTGCAAGGTTTGCTATACCAATGGCAGCTGTATAGGTATACAGATATTGTCCTTGGCTTGTTGAGGCATCCATCCACCAATGGCGTGGTCAGAGTCTTTGGAGAAGGAAAGCTCTTCAGACTAGAGATGGCAAGTTGGAGATGCTCAAATAAAAACTGCTTGTGTTCTGTCAAGACACGAAACTCCTTTTCTGACTGCCTTTCCAATAGCACGTGAGTTATCTCTGAGTGTTGCTGAAGGTAGGGAAGTAGGTAGTTGGTGATTTTGAGGAATGACAGAGGGTTTTGTGTATTCCGCAGACTTCCCATTGAAGGACCGTGGCAATTTTAGCGGGGACAAACAGGAATCAGGATCCTTGACCAAAGCGCCTAAATCAAAACCCCCTCGTTGCTAAGGAGACACTAGGTTGGGCTGATGTTGAGCTCCTTATTGAGGAGCAAGACCCAAACATTTTCAGCCTGCTATTTGGGCCCTCTTTCTGTTGTCAAGTTGGTCAAGACATCCTTGAGGTAGGAGTGATGGATGAACAAGGAGGGTTTCAATGAACTATAAGAAACACACTGGGGCATTTAACAGCCCTAACCGCTCGACCTGAAATTTAAATTGGCGAAATCCTGTTCCTATTGATATCTTTGTAACCGTATTTTCTCGCACCTCTAAGCAGTGGTAGCGATTTTTGACATCAACAGTAGCGAATTACCTGGCATAAAAGAGTCTATCTGGCATCTCAAGGAGACTCTGTAGCTGTTTTTGGTCTTTGTTTGGTGACAGAGCTGGGACCTTGATGGTGAAGACTTAGCCAGCTACTGTTGTCCTTCTTCTTCCTGAGAACAATCGGTGCTACAAATGTGAATCAGGAGAGCCATATACACCCTTAGCAAAGTTGGCTGCTGATAACTGCTTCCAGACGGATGGGTTTTGTTCAGCAAGCGGTTAAAGAATGTATGACGATAGTGGCACTTTGATCAAAAGTTTTCCTCCCCTCTTTCAGGATCAAGACGGATGATTGACTGAAATAGGGTTGTCTGCTCGTATTTGATGCACAGAGCCTTCAGGAAGGGTCATGTCTATGCATGACAGTGTTGATGAAGAGTTTTATATTGTTCTGATTAGGAAGTTGCCCCAGGGTAGCAATTACGGCTGGGTGAATCTCAACAACATCTGGACTCAGGGGACAGGAGAGCGTACCAGCTAAAGTGGAGAAAGTAACCAAATTTCCTGAGTTGCCCCAGTTTCGGAGCTCGGTTGTGCTTCATTTCTGTTCCACCCGGAATGAAGACAAATCATGGAAGTTCTTTTTATTGACGACTGATGTCCTGGCTCATTACAAGGCAAGGAAACCAATAGAAAAGAGAAGCAGGCATTTTGAAGAATGCAAATAATGTTCCTGTGTTTGTCAACATTTATAAATGAGATTATGCAATTTGATTTATCCATAAGTTTTGTTAATCAATCCCTCCAAAGTTGCAGCCAACAGTTCGCAAGTTTCTCCATCGATTGTCCAGCACCCAAAGATTTTCTTTGAGCCAATGCAAGTGAAAACTTGCTGTTCCATGAAACCAATTTTTGCTTGATAACGCGATTGATGTTCTCATCTCCAAGTTTGTTCTAATTGAGCATACACAATGATTTGAAATGCTCCTTAATGTTATGAATATGTAGTATTGCTCCATCTCTTCTTTCGATGATGAAGTTGAAGAATTCTAAGTAAGGATTCATTTCCATTTTTTGCTCTTGAATTTGTTGAACGTCTTCCTCTGTAATAGTAAGTTTCGAACCATTTTTCCCATGTTCAGAGAAAATCTAAGTGAGCATAAGCATGAATTCTGATGGCTGAACATTTACATTCTTGCCGAGAGTATCGTCAATAGGTTTTCTGTATTTGGCTTACATAATCAGATTCAATCCCATCCAAATTCTGTACATATTTTGTCAGACCCTCCCTCAATTTTCAGAATCCCCTTGCACAGAAGAGTGGAGTAAATTTTGAAACTTATAATCGGAATGTGCATGTATTCAATGTTCCGACAGTGATTTTGTCTTCACCAGCGATGAATTTCAAAACCAATCTGTTGATTTTCGTTTTTTGTTCTGGTTCAAACATAGAGAGGCTCTGTATTGTCTTTGATAGAACCAAATTAGCACGAGGACTTTCATCAAAGGGTCTTTTGTTAGTATGCAAGGCAGCACTTGGCTCATCCTGAAATCTCTGAATGCTATTTTTATCTTTTTTTTAAGAGAACGTTTTCGATTGCTGTCGGTTTGAGTGAAGATGACCATCATCAAATGGTGCCTAATAAATAACCTTCAATATGCAAAGAAAGAAAGGTGGGGAGAAGTTTCTCACGGTCTGAGAAAGAATAATGCTTTATAATTATTCCAATATTTGTTTTCTGATCTCCGGATGGCTGTTACTAGGCAAATCATATTTGATGATTGTTATAGTGAAATAATTTTAGTGATGAATTCACAATAAGTGATTTTCAGTGTCCAGAACTCTGTTATTAAAAGGAACGAGATTGTTGTTAGACTAGGTATATCTTCCTCAGCGCTGAGAACATTTTCCAACTTTTCAATCTAGGTTTTAAGGCGAGAATTATTTTTTCGGATTGCTGTCGAGAAGCTATGAGCATTTGATTTGGTTATCTGAAGGCTTTGAAGGACGTTTTAATTGGAGACAAGAGGAGAAGAGGAAAAACGTTTGATTTTTCAACATTGCGTGGTTATTTTTGTTTGGATGCTCCTCAATCACCATGATAATTGTTGACAGTTGAAACTTGCTTGACAAAATTACAGTTGACAATAAAATATTTCTGACCTTGACTGGGAGCTGAATTGGCGTGAACGTGGTGTCTGTTTGTCTGCATTTAATAGTCAGCATGCCAAATGAATGGCACGCTTGCCGAGAGTCATGTTCTTCAGTAGGACGAAAGTTTGAGATAAAAGACAAACTGAGGCTGTTGAATTCATTTATATTTTGTTTAGAAACATCCCATTTCATTGTGGTATTATCAGGACCAAAAGCTGTCATGGCTTGCATCTGAATAAAAGATCTTTGATCGCCAGGAACTTGGACTTTGGGTTGGAAAATGCCATTGAATTCATTTTCCCTGGTGCGTTGTATCACATTTCAAAGTATGATAATTAAAATCCACTATGGCAGTCCCATGAATTGTGAATATTTCAATGTAATCCTTTGTCAGCAATGGCAGCCCTGGAGCGTATTTTTGGCTAACTGCGTATGAAAAAGAGTAACGAGGTTCATTTTCCAAGGATCAAATTCGCAATTCACAGATAACAGTGTCAAACGGGAACATGTGTTCCTATGCAATTTTTCATCAAATTGTAATCTGTTCTGCATCTTGAAGAATTTGAAACATTTTGGGCAACTTTACCTTCCCAAGAATCAACATCATTATCATTCATTACAAACATATGATGAACACTCAAGTGACATTATTACATTTACATAAAGTTGTCGAAATTTGGGAAAAAGTTGAGTATGCTAATTTTTTTGTTTGTACTTTTTTTTCTCCAATGTGATCATCATTTTTCCATTGAATGTGATCGAATATGTTTGGTATTTTCTTCGTTCGAATGTGATCATGATTTTTTCAGTATGTTCATAATTTTGTTCATGGACTATGTTCACAATTTTGTTTGCATTTTGTTCATCGAATATTTTCATAATTTTTTGATGAAAGCATTCACACATTGAACCTTACAAATCTTGATTATTCCAAATTTATTGATCGGTAAGTAACATTTTTGATGTTACATTTCAACCTTTTTCTGTTACTTTTCAAAATGTTGTTACATTTTCAGGTTTTTATGTTACTTTTCAAAATGTTGTTCCATTCCAAAGTTTTTGTTGTTACACTGACATTTTTGTTGTGAAAATGTTTCAACATTCTGAAATTTTCGTTGTTACATTTTCAGAAAATGTTTTTATGTTACTTTTCAAAACACTGTTACATTCTGACGTTTTTGTGGTCACTTACCATCTGTTACTTCCAAAGTGTTTGTTGCTTTTACGAAATGTCTGTTATTTTTCAACTTTTAGTTGTTACACTCCAAAATGTCTGTTACTTTCCGAAATGTTGTTTCCCTTCCAGCTTTCAGTTTTCCCCAACATTGAATATTTCGAACTTTGTTGGAAGAAATTACAGACAGAGGTTTTTTAAGGAAAAGATTTTTCGGAAAAAATGTATTAATAAAATACACTTTCTCTCGAAATCCAACATCGTTTTGTCTTCGCTGCTAATTGACTAGTCTGTTCATCTGTTTCCATTCTTTCTCAACTGTCCCCCATCTTTTATTCTTCTTAATCGGGATCTTCACTCTTTTGACCTCCATAGACTCGGCTAACTTAGCAAACAGTCTATCTGAAAGCATTCTTTCGCAATCCAACCCCCATCTTTCTTCTTTCTGAATACTTAGCTTCATTCTTTCCCCATCCACCCATCTTTCCCAGTCGCCCTGTTTCTCGAGATCAACATCTCAACATTTCAACTTCTTCAACATCTGAACCCTCTTTATCGATAAACTACTTCCTCAACATTCTGAACCCTCTTGATCTATATATTGCTTCTTCAATCTTTCCGTTCTTAAACATTTCTCTTCGTTAACATTTCCTTTCTTCACCATTTCCCTTTTTCAACGTTCAGAGCCCTGCTTGTTGAAAAACAACTTCTTCAACAGTTCCTTTATTCACCAGTTCTCAGTCTTAACATTCTGAGCCCTGATTATCGATCAAAGCCTTCTTCAACACTCCCTTTCTAAAAGATTACCCTTCTTTAATATTCAGAGCCATATTTATCGATAAACTACCTCTTCAACATTTCTTTCTTCAAGATCCAAATGTGTTTGCCCACGGTCTGATCCGGTCAAAGTCTTTCAACATTCAAGAATCAACATTTTCCATCCTTCTAATTCATCCACCAACTGTTGCTTCTGGATATCATTCCCCGTGACATCATCTGTTCATTCACAGTCTCCTGTATGTCCTTTGCTATGTATCGTGAAAACACTCCGTTACATGAACTACCTCAATCACATCAACAACCTCCTCCTGCAATCTGACGATAAGTTTTTTGTCCTCCACACTAGCGTCATCAACTCACTTCTCTTACAAGAAGGTGATCCCCTTCCTACGCTCTGAACTGTTGCCTTCGCTATCGGCAAATAAACTTTCGCCGAATCAAAAGCTCATGTTCATCCATATTCTGTTTTCTGTCTTCCCTTTTTCATATTTTTTTTAATCTTCAAGAACGCACTGCAAACTGCGACTCTTCAACTCCCCGCTCACATCCAATACATCAGCAATCTCATCATTGGATTCAATCATTCTAACAGGATTGGAAGATATTGGTACCTCCTTGCTTTTATATGTTATTTTCCAGCACATTGTCCTAACTTTTCGATAACCCTTCCGTCCCTTTAGATTTTTGGCCAGATGTACGCGTCATTATCCAGAGTCTTGCTGAGCTGTCCTCCTTGTCAAGAGGTTTCTGGAACACATTCATTTGTTGGATTTGGATC
>KZ994368.1:0-12415 GCA_003614705.1 Blyttiomyces helicus | reverse complement strand
ATACACACACAAGCGTACCAGTAGAATAATGAAAGTCATCGAGGACTGCCATGCGTGGAACCTGAAGAGAGGAAGAAAGATTTGAGTGAGCAAGGGGGTGGGTGTGGGTGACGAAGCACGGGCATGGCTTGGGGTTTGGAATTGCAGGAGGATTGCCACATAGGGGGTGGGGTGATAGGGGGGACGGGGTAATGACGTAGCACGGCCTTTACTTTACGGAATACGGAGTCCGAACTTCCACTCCACTAACTGTCACCCCCGCCAGGCATTGCAATTTTTCTTTGGCCTCTTCTCCTCGGTCCTTTCGTGGCTTATCTTTATCGGCGAGATTGGGGCTGCCGGGTGGCTGGGGTGAGTCTGGAGCGACTAATAGCATGGGCGATGCGGGCGATAACAAAGGACATCACGGTTGCGCCTTTGCTGGAAAGGTGCTGACTTTCTCGCCGCTCTTTTCCAGGTACAACGCGTACACGAACGGTGACTCTTTGGACCGATACGAAGTTTTCTTCATTGGACGGGTAAGTTGCGTTCCTAGAAGCGTCATGGCCGGAGGAGTCGGAAACGAAGATGGACTTGTTCAACCATCGTTCATGATCACGCGTTTATATATCACCCTCCCCCTGCCTAGTACGCTTCCCAATGGGTCGACAGCGAATAAAACAAACATCATCTGCCATTCTCCCTCAAACTACAAGGCCCACCCACCGAAACCCCCTCGCTGTCTCTTCATTTCTCGTGACTCTCCCGCTATTAGTCAGTCCCCTCTGATTCCCTAAATACGAAATAAAGATTATTGTACATGACCTCGGTCTGAATGGCTCGAACGGGATTGATGGGACAAACTTTGTGGAGGCAGAAGTATACAGTGGGAGCATTCATAGAAGAGGCACCAAGACAATTGGCTCCGTGAGGAGCGGTCGGGGGTTCGATTTGGAAACGACAGAATCGTAGCCCTGCGAGGAAAGACGGAGGCACGTGTGAGGGGATCGGCGGCGGCGTCCACCAAGGTACCTCGTTATCCTGCTTCTGATCGTAACCCCCGTGCCAGAGTGAGCGGATTTCGAGGATGCAAGGGCGTTAGATTTGTGCGACGGCTTCGGTGACCGCCGGCGGCGGGGACCGCAAGCTCGCTCGTCCCTCAAAGGGATCCCTGTGCACGTAGATCACGTCGGGCGCGGTCCCATCCATTGACCAAAAGCTACGGGATCGTAAAGGGGGAGGGGGATAATGACCGGTAAATTTCACGACGAACGAAGAAGGCCAAAAACGGCCGAAACCACCGCCCCTGCACCCCGCCCGCTCGACCTCCGCCACATATACGCAGCGCACCTTGGTTCAACCGGCCGGCAGAGAACCCAGCAACAATTTTCATAGATGGAGCCTCGATCGAACGGATGCGGCATCCTCCTCGGGCCATCCTCCCCCCCATCTTCCAAATATGGTCGGGACCGAAGCTGCAAGGGTAGGGGGGAAGGAGTGCTCGGGATTAATACGGGAAGCAAGGGTTCAAGAAAGGCGGCTTCGGAGGTAACAGAAGAGACGGAAAAACTCACCGATTCATGCGTAGTCATGTTCTGCGCTATGAGCCAGGTGTGGTAGCACACCATACCCACGAGCGACCAAGATATCAAGAATGAGAAGAAGATTAGAAACCCAGTATTGAAGGGAAGAGTGACGAGGTTAAGGCGTCAAAGCGAGGAAGGACTGAGCGACTGGGCGACCCCCACCCCCTTCACCATCGGCGCAACACCCCGCTAAAAGACAGCAAAAGAAAAAAGGATATTCAGCAGGATGCCGTCCAATCTCGTCCCAAAACCCAGCGTTATCTGCATGTGATAAAGCCACGACATGCGCAATAGACACGCTCAACACGAACGTTGACAGAACGGCGGTCGCAGCGAGAAACGCGAAAAAGTACCGATAATTTCTGCGCCCGACGCAGTTTCCCATCCACGGGCAATGATGGTCGTGGCCGAAGACGCAGCGGTCGCATTGGGAGCAATGCGATGTACGCGGTGGACGCCAGACGCGGCATGTGTCGCAGTGTTTGAGGACTACGCGGATGCCTCCTATGCGGACTTCGTGGGTTTCGGGGAAGCGGATGGGTGGGGGGAGGGGTGCCATGTTTGGGATGGCGATGAGGGGGGGAGGGTGTGAGGGGGGGAAGGGTCCAGGGGCAGGGACGGGCATCACGGGGAGGAACTCGGGTGGGTCTTGGTTTTTAGGCAGGTACTGAAACGTGCGTAGGCGGGGAGGTGAGGAGAGTGACGGGAGCCATTAACTCCCGAGATATGCTGATGTAAGCAGCGACACAGACTGTGCCGGGGAAAATAAATGGCGCACTTACCCCGGGGTCCATGAAACTTGTTCTGAACATGGAGCCGAGAACGAAGATGACAAGCCATGCAAAAACAAATATGATAGCTTCATAGGGACCTGATTTTGCCCAATAATAAGGAAGACTGCGTTGTCACGGTTTCAGTCGTCGCTACTCGGAGCCGGATAGTTTGCCCCGGGCACCGACTCGTCGCTCGACTCGCCGCGACCGCAACCCTCCCGAAAACCCTCAAGAGCAACTCACACAAATACTGCAAAGACGGCACAGGTGGCAACGACCATGACCACACCAAACACAAAAGTAGCCTGACCCTTCCTCAGAGCCACGGACAGCATAGCGTTCCAAGCGGCTCGCCGGGCGCGGCAGCCGAGCGAGCGAGTTGTTGTGGTTGTTGTGGTGCTCGGGCGGCGACGGAGTGCTGCGGTACTTGCGGTAGTCGATTCGAGGTCCTCTGGACGGCGGTGTAATGGGTTTGGGGGAGGGAGGGAGAAGGAGGGGGTGGCGACGGGGTCGACGAGTCTTGTTTGTGTTGTGTGAGGAAGAAGCGGGAGCGGGGGGTTTATTTGTAGTTGTGAGGTTGAGGGAGAGGGGTCGAGGATTGACGGGGATGAGTTTGTTGGGGAGGGGACCGGGGAGGGAAGCTGTGGTTGGGGGTAGGGAGGAGAGTGCATGGTTGTCGTTGTTCTTCTTCGACGTCGACGACGACAGGCCTTCACACGACAATCAAAGTGATGGACAGCCCAAAAGCTCTTAGTGGCGGCGTTGGCGTCGGATGGACGAATGGGACACGAATGGACGTCGATGGACGAATGCAAAATGCGAATCCGGAGGTCCAGCATTGTTGACCATTCTCGTGGGTCTATTGAAAAATCAATAGGGTTGCTCGCCGTTCCAGCATGAGACAGACTGACTGTCGCCGCGTGTCGCGTCAACGTCGCCATCCCTCTGACCTCCCACCAGCATTGGCCAGAAGATTCATCCCCCGGACCTGATGCACCCGTTCACGACCGCAGGTATGTGCCTTAAAGGCCCAAAGCCCTCCCCAAAACGTGCCCAGATCAAACTCACTGACTTACTGACTGGCCCCTCCTTCTGCCCCAGCTCCTCGTCACCCCTGCCTTGCCCACCCACTCTCGCAAATGCCAACCCTTCCCGACGCCGAACCGCCACTCAACCCTCACCGCCGCTTCCGCCATCCCCTGAAAAGACCCCGAGTTCCTTCGCCTCTTCATGCGGTCCACAAAGGACACGGAGCCGGACCGCACCCTTGCCTCCGCCTCGGCCATCTGCCGACTTGGTGCCCGCTCGCCTGAGAGATGCTTTAGAGGCGCCGCGTGGTAGTAGCCAAGATACCGAGCGTTGAGACCGATGACGAGCAAGAGCTGGAGTAGGGGTCTTTCTCGATCTTCGCAGCCTCAACACACGTTTCCTTGCTTGACGACCCGCCCTTGGGGACTTACGTGCGCTCCCTCGCCATCAGGTTGTGGAGCGACGAGAATTCTCCCGCCGAAGTCGCTCTCGGCAAGGTTACCTACCTCCGCGTTCCATTGCCTGAGGCTGCGTGTCCTCGAGTGGAAAGTGGGTGAGTACCGTCTGATACAGCCGCTTCACGACTCTCCTATAATGTTTGGCGGCTGCCCGGACCTCGTTGCCTTCGAGTTTCAGACACACCATTAGGCGCCTCCTCTCTATCCCGAGGAGCTAGAAGCAGAGGCTTTCTGGCAGCCCGATGATGTATGATGTGTCCGCGGCCGAAGCCTTAAGGTCGTTTGCCATGACCTGGTGAGTTGGCGCGATACCCAGACTCCCTTTCCTACCGTTATTCCTTCCGTGCAGCCGGCCCCCACCTCCTCAAGTGCCACAGTCAGACGGAATGCAAAGAGTTCTACAATATCATCGACCGCTCTCCGAATCTCACCCACATTGTCAACTGCTCCTTTGATTATGATTTATTCAAGCGGCCCTTCGCCTTCTAGGCTGACAAACAATACCCGACAGTCTAATCACCTTCCGTAGCTTTCAGCTGGAGACTTTACAGAAAGAGGATGTCATGGCCTCTTTGCTGAAAATGTTCCCGGGGATCGATCAGCTCGCGAGAATGGGCTTCAACACCACTTCTCCAATATTACGGACTCTCACAGCCCACGAGCCGCTACATCTGGCCCAAGAGCAAGATGTCTGTGAGAGTGCCTTCATCGTATACCTCCATAAGGCTGACAGGAACTTTGAACCCTCGGCTTCCCCACCAGCGCACAGAGATGGACCTTGACACACTCTCGTCCACCTGCCCATGGCTCGCCTAAGTGTTCTTTAACGTGCTGTCCGTCTTAAAGGCTGGGCTATTCCGGACGTGGCTGGACCCTGCCACCCACTGTGGCTGCTAGAGATCGTGGACAGCTGCAACAGGATCCGAACAGAAGAGGGGGGATCAGAACAGAGGTCGATGAACTTGAGAGTTCACAATGAAAAAAACAGGAAAAAACAGAAAAGAATTTACCAACTGGGCTAGGATAGGACACCCATACCAGTAAACCAATCAGGCATTTCACAAAATTTTGTTCTTACCCTAGCACAAATATTTATGCAACATCTACATCCTCACCTACTTTCCTGACACGATTCATACCCTAGCACCCCCACCAGCAGTTGCAAATTCTCACTGCACATTCACACCCCCTCCCCGTGACATGTCTCATATGCTAGCAGCACACCACCTGTCGCAAATTCTCACCATGCATGTTTCCTCTTGAGAACATTTGGTATCCTCACTAGGACAAACGACTTGGCATTTCCACACTGTGCCTTCTTTCCTTTTTCTTCTCCATCCTCCTCTGTCTGTTTAAATATCACCTGTCATCTATTGGTCCATCCATGTCTCCTTTACCTCACTGCCTTTTACACTTCTTTTCTCATGCCTCCCAACTCCGACTCCTCTTCTATCAACTCTGACTCCTCTTCGGTCAACTCCGACTCCCCTTCTCCCAACTCCGACTCTTCTTCTCCCGACATTTAAGGCACACACCACCCACTTTCCTATATTTCCTATGACCCTCACTCCTTCATTTTACCCACCTTTTTTTTCCTCTGCTTGTTCAGTTTTACTCAACCTTTCCTTATCAATAGATTCATGCTACGGTCCTTACCTTGCTCCCAGCCTTTAATATGTTGATCACATCCTACGTTCAAAGTGCTGATCCAATAATTGCTTGCAAGATGTCCCTATCTCTCATCCACAGCAGCTTGGTCTCACCGTTCAGATAAAAGTTACTTACCATTTGGTTTATTCAAAAATTTTCTTTTTGATATCGTATTGATAAATCTTCCCCACTTTCAGGATTGGAAGGCTACTTTCCTCCCCATCCTTGTTCACAATGGTGGAGAGATGTGTGTCAGTAACAACATCGTCTGCAACACCGATTTCTACATCGCACACTTTGTCTTCAAATCTGCCTTTTATGGACTTCTGCAACTCTCTCGCTCCCGCAACCCCGATCTAACCACCACACAAACACTGGTCATGCTCAGAGGACCAGCCTAAAAATTGCTTGAGCTCCTCTTTGGTTTGATTCTCTTATTCAACAAAAAGGTGATCACCTCCCAGCCTCCGGCAACATCTTTCTTCCTGCTTGCTACATCAAATCATCTCTCTACCAACTTTATGTCTCTGGCACCATCTTTGCCTTTAACGATCCATCTATTATACCACCAATTGATATCGTCTCTCGTGCACATTTCTTTCAGGTCTGGGGCAAATATGACCCCTATTTCTCTTGGTGAATCATCTCCGGAGATAAGCGTTCCAACCTCTCTTTTTCTCATCTCTTCTTTTCTCCAATTTTTCAACTAGGTCGCCGACTGATTAATCACAAGGTCTCCAACTTTTCCTTGTGCGACATCTGCAATCGACTCAAAACACTTCTCTCCAATAACAACTTCTCCTCTAATGATTGTAAGGAAGTGCAATCCTTGCGCAAACAATGTTGCGACAACATCATGTATCTTGGCCTTTTGGGGCCCCAACCTTCCCATTCTCATGTTCTTCTTTTTGGTTCTCTACCTTACCTTTTGCATCATTCTTAGGCATTCACACAAGCATTATTGTGATTCTTGCAAACTCGCACAGGAATCATCTCAACTATACGCCTCTTTCATTGTCGACGGCATGAACCAAAGCAAAACCAACCCTCGCTAAATTTTCAACAAACCCAAGGCCCTGAATGGTTTCTTAAGCCCTCTCTCTCACATCAACCGGCACTATCGATAATGTGTCCAAATGAGGCTTCGGTTTCGTGGATCTCTTTCAATATCGATATCAAATGCAAGTCTCTGATCCTTCCTGCCGTTCCAAAGATTGCTTCCCACTCCGTGACAATCATCCTCCCCCTATCTCCTGTTCCAACCGCAACCTCCTCATCAAACCTGTTTATCCTGGTTCAGAGCTCATCAAAGGCCTTCTTTCCGATTAGCACCTGTCTCACTTCTCAGGACCGAAGCTTAAAGCATCTTGTTGTCTGCGATATGACACCTGTGGATCAACAATATATTACCAGCCATCAAATAAGATGTCCACGATCCTTCCCTCCAAAGCCCAAAACTCCCACCCTCTCGCAAATTATTAACCTCTCTTTCAACACAAATCCTCTTCTGCACAGCACCCCATTCGAAAAACTCGCGCATCTGCACCACTCCAAATCCTTCTCCCAATCCCACTACAACTTCTTACCTCCCCGATGCACGACTCCATCTCTACGCACCGCCAATCAAACCCCCTGATAAATGTTTTCAAATTGATGTCTATATCTTCTCCCCTTGTGTCCAGATCTCCCAAGCTACACTCGCGCAAAAGATCATCATCTGTCAATTTGTCGTGTTCTTCGCTTCTGGTAGCAATTTCCAACTCAGTGACAATACTTTCCTCACCGGTATCCCGTGGATTGCCCAAATCGTCGAGATCTGCGATGACTACAAATTGGACTCTTGGAGGTTCGGTCGTCAAGACTTTGCTTCTTCAGATCAATTCGATAAACCTTGGGTTGACCTAGAATCCAACTGGTTGTGCCTATGGGTTGATCCTGTTGATGTCAAAAATATTTATTTCCTCTTTCAAAAAATCAAGAAAAAATTGTACCCTTCCAAACATCCGGGAGAATGTCGGAAACGAGGAATGGCAGCCTATGAAAGACCATGAATACATATTTACCTTATCTCGTCCTATGTTCTTTTAACTTCATATCTCTAATAAGTTCGCAAATTATTTTGACTTGAAACAAGTTATAGAATCAAATCAAGTATTCCTGCGCCCTTTGGTCTCCAACTTGTTCCATTCAATTCCAGGTATTTCAAGAATTCCAATGAGATCCCTCCATTGGTATGTGTATCCATACCCTAGCCCAATTTGTGAATTCTTTTCTGCTTTCGACTGTCGTTGTCATTGTGATTGCTCGAGATCATCCAGCTTTTTTTCTGTAAAGGTATCTGGGACCTCTGTTCGGATCCTCCCTTTTAAGTACAGATCCTGTTTCTCATGACTGTAAAACTCTGTTAGTCTTCTAGAGCCTTCCTCTCCTTCCTCTAAACTCTTTACCACGGTGACCCTCTCTCTACCTCCTGCCACACGGGTCCACGCTGTGCCACACAGCCTTCATCACAACAACTCTCAGAAAGATAAAAACCTTCCCATACACCCACTAGAAATAAATAATCGTTACCACTGTAAAACATTACCGTGGTAATAATCGTGTGTGTCATTTCTTTCTTTTTTAGATAAGCGAAAAGTTAGGATAGTTATGTTGTGCGAATGAATTTATTGTGCCTTTGTCACGTCCCCATGAATCAAGTCTCTTTTTGTTTCTTTTTGCGACCAAGCCTTCTCAAGACTGTCGCTCTCTTTTTTTTGGTACTTCTCCTCTGTTCGTCAGATTCTGTTGTACATGATTTCACAATAATAACTGTCTGCATTCATAATATCTTCAAGCAGTCCTGACAGGATGACACTCTATCTTTTCCACATTTACTCATTCGTTCCCAACAATCCAACTTTGATGGGCGCCTGAGCTGCAGAGCGAACCGTAGTCGCAGGTCTTGGTTGTCTCTCTTGTCCTGTATGGATTGTTTTCTGTGTGAATATATTTGCTTTAGTTTTGAGTTTGTTTGTGGATTCAATGTCCAACTAGCAAAAGAAAGATGTCCAAACATGTGATTGTTCATGAGTAATAGTGAGCACCGGAGACTTGCCGATGTTTGCTGAGTTAAGCAATGGTGGTGTGTTATTTACCATCATTTGAGGGATAGTGCTGACCTCACCACAGAATTCTTCAAACAACATCTATATGTAAATTGGGATTATACTTCCTTGGAGAGACATAAAGACATTACCATGGACATTGTTGAGGCAAATGTACATATTCCATGCGATTAGGACTTCCGTCTGACGCCGCTTACGTAATGGAATGCGAAATGGAATCCGACATCCTTTGTACCTTTGTGCCATGGATTTCAATTCTGTTTTGGATTCCGTCAAGTGCTTCATAACGTCAGTATGTTTAGATTCAGTTGAGATATATTATCAGACTCTGTGTCGAAATCCATTGTGCGTTTCATTGCCTGTTGGATGTTTTCCTTGGCCTTTACTGTCTTTCTCTTGCCTGTTCTATTATGTATTTCCTTCTAACGGTAACCGTGCAACATATGTGATTCTCACTGGTAATTCATATCTCATCATTCAACCGTTCAACATTCATGATTTTTTGTTTGCATCATCCTTTGAATGATGTTTTCGTTTGCATCGATGAATGGATGATCTTTTCGGTTTTTGTTTGCATCAATGAAAGAATCATCTTTTCGTTTGCATAGTAATTTGAATGATCTTCTCGTTTGCATCGATGAATGAATTATATTTTCGTTTGTGGTTTTTTTCTTCAATTGAATTATCTTTTTGTTTATATCTCAACAAAATGTTCTTGAGATCTTTTTGTTCTCATTGATATGATTTTTTTTTTCGATCCGATCTGGATCTCGACTCTGTTTTCAACATGAACATGAACTGAGGGCCCCATGTCTTGACCTTTTCTTTGAGCGCTCTGTCAATTTCTTTTTGAAATTCTCCGACAGGATCATTGACGAGTTTGTATATGAAATAAATGATTCTACCACAATCCCAGACAGCAATATCTTCTTGATCGATGGACGGGATTGCGTTGCATCGGACGGCTAGAGAATCTTGCGGATACAACTTTACTTCTGAATCCTGGTGACATAATTTGCTGCTGACCTTGTCATTGCCAGTTTAGAATTTCTCGAAGCCACCGTTAATAGCCCTGTTCTTCTCAGGTTCTGAACCACAATCCCAATGTTGGCCTTGCAAATTATGAAGATCCAGACACGGGGAGGAAGAATTTGGTCTGTCATATATCAACGTCAAAGATTAATCATGTGAGCATGACCTTCAGATTATCCCATTGTGGTATACACTGAATCACATTTAGCACCTTTTCCATTTATTCCAGAACCTGTTACAATTGTAAACATGTTATTCGTTTTGAGCCCATCAATGCAACTCGCCAGCCATTAAGGTAAATATGAAATTTCTTTATCGTTAGGCATAATGTTTTCCAGGAAGGAAAAAATGTCCTTGAGAACATTTTGATCAACTTGGCTGGATGGATCATATCCTGTGGTTATGGTGAGATTATTTTTGATTCTCTGAAGTCCCCGTTGTTGAGATCATAAACTCCGTTTCAAAAGGATAACAAGTATATGTTTGTGCCCAGATTCCTTTCAAAAATTGGGCCGTTGATATTGCATTTTTTTGCAGTATGATTGATGATGGACATCTGATCCTTTTCTTTCAACTGCTTAATGATCAAACCGAAAACACATGCTACTTTTCTTTGCCAAATTTTTGTTATGATGTGTGTTTTCCGAGAAATGTATGTTCGCTTGGAGATAATGTTCTGCTAGGTTGTGTTGCAAAATTCTTTGAGAGAAGCAACGTTTTTGATCCATATTCCCTTTTACTTGTGGAAAGTGGACGAAACATTTTTGGGATGAGATGAACTTCTGACACCAAATCCTTCTTTTCTGAGATAATAAACCGCATGTCCCAAGTCTGCTGCACTTCCGATAAAGCTTCGATACATTAGTGTGTTGAGAATGCTGTTGTCAGGAAATATGGCTATAAGTTCCCCAAATCGAACGGCAACAACTGATCCCTCTTCATAAACAGGTATCGTTTTGAGCTGGACATTTTCCTCATAGAGAATATTCATTGCATTCTGTCTAATTGCTGATACGGGGTTCCTTTGGAATGGATTAATGCCAAACATACATCTGATCGCGACTTTCAAATTCCCAACAACCATGCAATAATTTTGAGGAGTGCTGTGGTTCTGGTTGAAAACTGGACATTCGCGCTTATGCAACAAAGGTGCGGTAATCTCTGTTTTGCCCTCAGTGTAGGGTCATAAAGTCAGAACCATGTTTGACAGTTGATTGTTCCTCCAAACATGTTTGTAACAGAGTTTTGCAACGGCAATACCTTATCTTGCTGGCTGAAAAGTTTTGGTTTTCTGTTCAGTTGGAACTGTTATCTGCAGAGTTCCAAAAGCGATCATGTTATATTTGTGAAAATTTTCAATGAATTCTTTATTGGGAGTCAATAGGTTGTTTAGTTTCAATGTTGATTCACCTTTCCTGCAATGGCGCACCTGCATTGTGTATTTATGCTGATTATTTTTCACATCTGAAAATGAAGAAGAATTACCTCCTCTACATAAACCAGTATTAACATCAAAAAATCCTACAAACGAGAACTAAGAGTCATGGACAATATCGACTTTCATTTATTCATCTCCAGAATGAAGCCAAATACTTCACTGGTCACACTCGCCACTAACACTTAAAATGTTATGTTGAACTTCAGAAAAGAATCGCTCCATTGGTGCTTCAGAACATCATTTGAACCTGAAAAATGAACCTTGAAAATCTGTGCTGACGGGTTATTGTTACATTGACATCAAATATGACGATCCAGAATCTTGCGAAGGGACGAGACAGAAAATCACCATTCAGGATGATGCAATGGCCATCATCATATTGTTCTTGGTACTACAACCTGAAGATATCTGACGTAACTGGCCTGCTCGAAACGACTGTTCTTTCTTCACTGTCAGTTCTGTTCTCAACTCATATCAACGCTCCTTAATGTCTGAACCTTTGTCATAGCCTCCATGAATAAAAAATTCACTCTTTTTGAGATCTTTTGCCTTGTTGTTTGAATATTTTATATTCTCGTATTTCGTTTGCATCTATGAATCATCGATTTTGGATGATCTTTCCGGCTTTTATTTGCATCCTTGTTTAAATGATCTTTTCGATTTTTGTTTCGATAGATGTTTGAACCATCTTTTCGGTTCTCTTTCGCATCAATGAGTGAAGGATCTTTTCGTTTTTCATCCGCATTGATGATGTTTGAATGATCTTCTGTCATTGTTTGAAGAATATTTTCTTTTTTCGTTTTCATCGATCAGGTTTTAATGATCATTTTGTTTGCTTCCTTGTTTGAATGATCTTTTCAATGTATCCCTTTTTGAATGGTGATTCGTTTTTCGTTTTATTGACAAGATGTATTATCTTTTCGTTTCCATTGATCAGGTTTGAATGTTATATACATATTTCGTTTCCAGCAATGAGGTTTGAATGATCTTTTCGGTTTGATTGATGAGGTCTGATTGTTCTTTAGTATCTGAATCTTCTCCTTTGAAATTATTTCCCTGGTCATTGGCAAATTGTATTTGATTCCACTTTCAATCAAATGTCAAGATTGATCTAAGGAATCTTATTTATGGATCAGTAAGCACTGTCATTCTCCATATCTTGAGAATGTTGGCATTTTGTTTGTGATCACTTGTACTTGACGTTAGTCAACATCCTTTACCGGAACCCGAGTATCACAATGGATATTGGCAATGCTGTGCCTGTCAGGGGCAGCAGGCTTGATGTTGGAGTCTCGAGGTTGTGAACTTGATGGCTGGACTTGAAGAGGGAGTTGCCTAGGTGCAAGCAACAGGAGGCAGGGAG
>KZ994367.1:0-12419 GCA_003614705.1 Blyttiomyces helicus | reverse complement strand
TTGTCGACCTTGCGTCCTGAGGTTTGGAAGTTCTGTGAACACCCGGCATTCCATCCTCAGGAGTTGGTACTCCTTGATCAATGCCAGAGACACTGGGGATTCATCCTATAAATGAATCATGGGATACTTTCCATAAATCGCTTGTCAATAGGGAAGGTCTCTATTGATTATGAATTAGACCCTATGTCCTTTAGAAGAATCACTGTACTAAATGCATCAACTCTGTCTACAATGATGTGAACAATTGTCTAATGGAAAATAATAGTAAGATTAAGTATTATTCAGACAATGTATGTCATGAACCATAGCCAAGATACAAGTCCTGACCCAGAGCAACAGTACAGGTCATGACCCGGAGCCATGGTACATTTCATGATCCAGAGCCAACCTGCAGAAAATTGGCACCTTTGATCTCCGGTGCATTCCTCTTCACTTCCTTAGAGCAACTCACATCACTCTAGGGGTGGGAAAATAATTATGGTTCTGCCTAACTGCGTTGTTTGGCCCTTTTGGAGTGTTCAGGTAGGCCTGCTAACCATTCGTCTTTTTCGATAGTCCCGCTCGAACACGACCATCCCTATTCTGGGTCCAGGTCACGCGTTTTTCGTACGGCATCCGTGCCCATTGGATGTTCGCCCCAAGACTTGGTGAGGACTTGATACGGGAGTAGGTGTAGGGCATTTCTTGGTTTGCTGCTGGATTGATCAGCAAATTCAAATGATACACGTGTGCTGCGAAACGAAGAGGGGTTGTATCCAGGGGATAGGGGGGGGGGGCGATAGGATCCTGCTTTGGGGGATGGAGGAGACTTATCTCGCTGGGGATCCCCATGTGGCAGGCACATAGAGTGGTTGGAGATGAGCGCTTGTGCGGTCTTTGGTCGAAGACATAAATCAAAGTCCTTGAACCGGAGGGAGCCTCCCATGCCACACCAGCCACATCAATACAACACCTGCGCCAGGGTTATGTCTGGTTTATTTGGCTGTCACTAGCCTGCTGCTCCTTCCGTCAACCATCTCAAGCAAAGTGGCGGAGGCATGAATCTTGGTGCCTGTAATGGATCTCTCATGGTCGTCATGCTTTGTTAAAGCTTTCCTTTGTTTTATGGTCTGATGTATACATCCCCCCTCTTTGTTTTCTTTGCTTTCATTGTTTAGCCCCTTAATATACGCGCTTTGTCGTTCATTCCATGTACAATTTACATAACCTGTCAGCTACGCCATAGCTAACTCGGGACCCAACCTCTTTCTTACAGTATATGGGGGACTTAGGAACTCCCCCTAGGACTAGTTCCGGATAGCCTACCTTTGCTCAAACCTGCAGCTTCAGCTTCCAGTTCTTCCCACTCGTCTGTCTTACCCTCTTGAGACCTTTCTCGCTTCTCTGTTTCCCTGAACCTAATTAAAAGGTTTTAGACTATTCTTTTAGAAAGTCTTATCCTGATTGTGACAGGTAGGGAATGGGGGTTTCATGGAATCTCCCCTCTGTCAGAGCGTTTACCGCTGCTGTTGAGGACACTGGATGCCATGTAAAATGGCACAACGTCCTCGCAAAGTGGATGATTGCATGGGCGGAAAACATGACTCTTGCAATCTTCCATCAACAACCCCAGCCTCTCAGATGGAATGGCACAAGCCATTTCAACGCCTTTCTCATTGAGGTCGAGGTCAACTATCGTAGCTTGACGAAGTTGGAACCTCTTGCCATTCGCGACCTCATCCGCGGGGTGTGCCTCGCCTCTGTCGACTTCGAATTCAGGAATCAACATTTTAGGAGTCAGCCGACTCTCGACAAACTTGCTGAGTTGTTCAGGAGGACCACTAGTGAGGTCCCCTGGCAGTGAGGTCCCCTAGCAAAGGATTTGCGACACATTGGAGAGCGGCTGCAGTGTCATCAAGTGCAA
Organism: Blyttiomyces helicus; assembly: GCA_003614705.1. Taxonomy (NCBI): domain Eukaryota; kingdom Fungi; phylum Chytridiomycota; class Chytridiomycetes; genus Blyttiomyces; species Blyttiomyces helicus. The sequence continues at coordinate 10,516 of KZ994367.1, read as the reverse complement.
TGCCAACAACGATACGCAATCTCTCTCTCTCATCCTGTCAACACAAACAGCAAGCAACTATCTCCTCTCTCTCTATCTCAACACGCCACTCCATTCCCCCAACTCCTTCCCCTTACCCTTCTTCCTCCTCCTTACAACTCTTCTCACCTAACTCTTCAGCGAAGGTTAACGCCGCTCACGCCCATCTCGGTACTTGCCCTGGCAACCAATAGTGGGATGTTGACCTAGTTCAGGTGAGTGACCGTACATAGTGTCTTATGCCAAAGTCTCCCGACGACCCCATCTACAGAACACCACTTCCCATAATTGCCAGGCGAAGGGTCACATTGCCTTCACTGAGAATGGCGACTGCTTTGGTCACGTTCCCTAGGAGGCTGAGCACGTCTCACAGAAAAAAGCCAAGTGGTTGGAGGAGAAGGCCAAGGCTAAGTCAACAGAGGATATCCAGGGTCTCTTGAAGAACTTCAAGGAAGTCAGATTTAATAACCCAAGGGAAGCTAGGAACTCTCGGAGACTGCTGGCAATTTGCAAGGTTGCCTTGGTCTGCCGGAGTAAAATTCCGAAGGAGATCTTGGATTCGAAATACTTCCAAAGCTTGTTTCGTGTGATCCTGCTATTCTTACGCTCGCTCCCGCGAATGCAGGCAGAGCTGCTCTTCTCAGCGCCCTCCCCCCCTCTTTTGTGATCTCCTCATTTTGCCAACCTGTCTTGCTCCATCTCAACCCTTCCATAGACTTTCCAAATCTCTTCAACAACGTATTTCCGAGCCAAAGAAGGTAGATTTTTGTCGGAAGTGCAAGGTACCAAATACCCCCAAACGGCGCACTGCTGCTCAAGCCGGGTTTGAATAACCATCTTTGGTTCAAACACCCGTCAGAGAAATTGTATGGCCTTACTGGTGGAGTGCGGCTGCATTTCGAGCACCAGTTTGAGCTTCCAACCACCCTTCTCCATCTCGAATTCTACAAAACCATCCACTGGTCCTTCATGGCTGTAGCCGCAGAAGCTCCTGCTTCTTCCTGCATCTGGGCTGGAAAGTTAGAGGACATCTGTCCTGCGCACCTTAGGCCCTCCATTCAAGTCTCCTCACTGCTCAAGGACAACAGGAACTTATCCATAGCTAATATGTTGCTCACATCAGCAACTTCTCCGGGGAGCATCACGAAATCACAATGCACAGAAATGATCCCCTCGTTCTTTTTATCCTTCGCTCTCATAGCACCAATATCTTTCTTCCCGGCCTCTTCGACCCGGAAGCTACAAGAAAAGCCAACGTTGATGAAAGCATTGTTTCTGCCATCGACTAAGCCTCTGTCCCTTGGGAATTTGGGCTTCAAGGTTGGAGAGTTGCATTCTCAATATGAACTTTAGTCTGCTGTAGACTTTTTGCGTCTCAAATCTCTCAACACTCTTCCACAAAAGCTTATTCCAGGCTTTGCTTCCAAAGCAATGGCTCCCGGTCGAACCATGGTTACAACCTATGTCATTGACACCGGCGACGCCCTTCAGTGAGTCGGTCAACTGCCTGATCAAAGCGGGTTTGACCCTCAAAGCCTCCAAGTACCAGACCTGTTGAACAGATCTAGTCTATTTTGGTCATCGTGACTCCAACCACGAAATTCGGCCCAATCCCTATAAATGGAAGAACTTTGATAAGTATCCGACTCCCCGCTTCATCACGAATGGGTTCGCATTTTTAGGCCTTACAGGCTGCTATTAGCGCTTGATCAAATCTGACTCAAAAATCGAAGATCCTTCTATTTTCCTCACTCGATGCAATCACCCTTTAAACCTCGGACCTGATGATAGGGGAGATGCTCAAGAGAAGGCATTCCAAAACGTCAACCAAGCTCTCACCTCTCATTCCATTCTCATCATGCCCAACTTCTCAAAGCGGGAGACCATTTGACTGCCAGGCTGGGTACTGGATCTAACAAGTTCCCAGGTTTGCTGTGTCCTCTCATCGGATATGAGGCAGTTCTTGCGTTGTACCATTTCAGTCAGGGTTCAATCATACATACAATCCCTCCCCGAGACTGCTATTTTTCCCTCGCCCTCTTTGACGCCCTCAGAAACCTCTCTGTCATCTTTGTCGGCACCACTTTAGCAACCTCAAACTTTACAAGTTTCACTCCTTTTCCCCCTGGCTATCATGGAGCCCCAGTTTATATTGGTTCATTACATGCGTTTTCGAAAAGGCTGTCCGGCTCCTTTCTTGCTGTATATGGCTGGAGTTGTTTTCCAGACTGTCACGAGGGATACTTCCGGGGGGTTGCCAGGCTTTCAACAGCAAGGTATCCGGTCAACCATGTGTTGTGTGGCTCCATCTTGCAAATCACACATGCGGTTTTGAAAAGGTTGTCCTGCTCCCTTCGCCCCGGAGCGACTTTGTGGGGTTGGCGGTTAACCCTAACCCTTCCTGCCTTTAGCAATCTCACGACCGCGGGCTACCGTACTCTGAGTCGATTCCGTTAATTGGTCCCACACTATCAATGAAGGGGAGAAGGATGCAAACAAGTTGAAAATGGCGTGATTCATGACACCCCCCTAGATTCTGAGGCCAGCCAAGGAGGCGGCGGAATCTTATTTGAAGCAAGTGGGAGTTCGAGATTCAGAGAAGAGAAGAGTGGTAGCCCCACAGGGTTGAAGGTCATGGACGAGGATACAGAATGACTTTGAGGAGGAAGAGTGCAATTTATAGGAGGAGGAGGAGCTCAACCTATCAGAAAAAGATTGGGCTATGTAAGATTTGAAGGAGAATTTGGGAGGTTTAGCAAAAGAAGGGAGAAGGTGGTTACAGGGCGATCCAAGAAAACCTATGCAGCCCACTGGTCCACAGTTGAGGGTCATCTGTATTACAGACCCTTCGCGTACGGTTTATCCGAGCCTAAATGGTCAGCGGCGGCGCGCCAACCCTAATCTCTCAATGGTCGGCCTAAGGGTTCTGTCTCCCTCTGGCAGCATATATGTATGGTTGACGGTTGCGTGTCCACCCTCTTGTGTTGTAACGCATACAGTTGTTCTCTGGATTGGCACAAGCAATAATTCCCATGGAATGCTGGGCAATGACCAGCAACCTTTTCCGGTTGTCCTAGGGGTTTCCATGTTTCCGTTTGCATGGTAAGGCGTCTGGTTGCTCTCCTGGTTGGCACAAGGCATACTTCTGGTGGAGACCTGGGCTGTCCCAAGCAAGCTCTTCTGGTTGTCCCAGGGGTTTCTGTCTTCCCTCTTGTGTCGTGATGCGTAGGGTTGTATGGTTCTCTATCTCCCTCTCGCAACAAACATTACAGTTGTAGAAATGATCCCTCTCGCCCAAAAGGTCCAAAGCTTTGCAGAGATGCTTCTGAGTGGTGGACCTGCCCGTGGCATGGATCCTTTTGTCTGGTCTTCCGAGTTCGAGAGAGTTGGGGACATGCGTGTCTGATGGAAAATGTTGGTAAGTCTGTATCCTGGGTTGGGACTTTGTCGATTTGAAATTCGAGCAACAGGAGCGGTCTCGATCAGTTGTTGCTGGTTCCGCTGAGGTCTGGCTTGATGAAGTTCCTGACAGTTTGAGTCCTTCATTTGCATTTGCTATCAGCTTCTGATGACAAGCCAAGGCGTCATCGGTTTGGATTCCGGCCTGTTTGGTCAACACTTGCCAGAACCAGTACATGACCTTGGGCTCTTGATCAGTGATGAAAACCTGGGGGCAGCAGACTTGCGAGTGCATGCAGGATCTGAAAATCTTGGCTAGGGTCTGTGCCGTCCATCCCGAGCTATTCAGTGCAAGGATGATTGGCCAGGAGAAATAGTTAACAAAGCAAAACCTACAGTTAAACAGCTCTCTGAGGGGCCCAAAGGAGTTCTGCATCCCAAAGGCGTCAAAGCCAAACATCTGCCAGCTGGCGTGAAGAGCTGGGAGTAGATGAAGGCAGCCGTAGTTCTGCTTACTATCCTCGAAGTGCTTGCAGTCGGGGCAGCTGGTGATGTGCTGCTTGATTTCGGTGAACATTGACAGCCAGTAGTACCTTCGACAACTTTCTTGATGGTTGTGGGCTGGCCCTGGTTGCCCCCGTCGGCCATTTGGTTGTGGTGCCTCTCCATGACAGATTTGCGCATTACTTTTTCACATAGAGTTATCTGTCGTTTTAGAGGAAGTTGTTGATACACCAATGATTGGCAAGGTTGCTTAGTTTTGATTGTTTTTTCTAAATGTTGGCAAAGTTCCAAGATAATAGTAGTGCTGGCAAGGATCTCGATCCATTCTTGGCACTTGGCGCACTCAAGTGCGTACTTTGGGATGCGAGCGAGTAAGTTGGATAACGTGTTGAATCTACCAGGGAGATACTTGATAGAGCAGTCATACTCTTGAAGTTCTTCAATCCAACCAGCTTCCTGATGGCTGAGATTGGGCTGGGTTGTCAGGTGAATGAGGGAATTGTGATCAATTGACATCCAAAAGTGGATGCAAATCCGCTCATGTTGGTTAGATTTCGGGAGCTTGCGAGTAACTCCTTATTTGTGTACCAGGTATTTGAACTTCTCCGGCTTCATCTTACAACTGAATTAGAAGATTGGTCAATTTCGAATAAGTTTAATCAAGCTGCATATGGTGGTCAGAATCAGAGTGGGGATCTGGTCCTTGGGTTTGGCACGCTCAGAGATCCATCCACCGAAGGCGTACTTAGATGTATTGGGGAACACTTCGGTAGCAACGCTCGGCTCCAAGCTGGCAAGGATGCGTGCTGTTGACATGGCATGCTGTGTGTGTTTGAACGCAAATTGCTCTTGCCTGCTCCAGATCCAGGGCTTCTTTCAAAACTGTAGCTCTGAGAGCGGGTAGGTAATTTTTGAGCGGTGGTTGAAAAAGGGAAGGAGGTAGTTGGTTTATCTGAGGAATGATTGGTTGTTGTGAGTGTCTGGTTCCAGGAGGGTGGCAACCTTAGAATGAAAGATAGAGATTTCGTTTCGTCCAATTTGATGAGTGCAGAATCTGACTACTCCCTTACCCCAGAGGCAGTCCCTTGGCGTGATGTTGAGCTTGTGCTTGAGGAGTATTGCCAGGACTTTTTGGACATGTCGCTTATTTTCTTCCTTGGTGTTTGAGAAGTTACGGATGTCGTCAAGGTAGGAGATGACAAACTTGTTGTAGAGATGGCTGAGGATTGAGTTCATTAAGCGTTGGAAGCTCAACAGCGCATTCGAGAGTCTGTATTTGTCTTGTTGGTCTGCATCTCAAGGAGGCTTGTGAGCAGCATACGATCTCGCTTGGTGACCGAGTTGAGACCGGAGTAGTCCAGGCATAGTCATACTCCGCTGTGCTTCTTTTTTGGGCAGAAGATCAGTGCTCCCCATGCTGAGCGGAAGTGTCAGATCCATCCCTACACAAGGTAGCTGTCGGTTTGCTTCCTCGATTGATTGAGTTTCTTCTGATTGAGTAGGCATAGTGGGTCGAACTTGGGTTGGGCGATGTTGACAAGTTCTAGCAAGGAGTTGTGCTTGCCTCAACTGGGAGGTAGTCCGACATTAGGCAGGAACCGGTTGGTCTTGTTGTATTTCTAGATGAGCTCCCTGAGAGACACATTCTGCCTGATTGTTGACATGTTCATTGAAGGCTGGAGGTTGACCTGGTGGGTGAAGTAAGGACAGCAGTCTTGGGAAGGAGATGTAGGTTTCATCGAGGGGAAAGCATCTGACCAAGGACCACAGGCTGGTCCCTCATTACTGTATAGATGGGAATTACAAGGCAGCGCAAGAAATCCCAGACTCAGAGCAAAGTCACACCTGGGTCGGAGATGTGTGCGACACGTAAAGTCCAAAGATGGACCGGCAACAAAGGAGTTACCCGCCGTCAACGATCTCACAACCACACGCTCCCATACTCCAAATCGATCCCACTAATATATTCCACACTCTAACCAGAGGGAAAAACTAGTACTTATGAGTCCAAAAGGGCAAAATTCATCGCAGTCTTGCTCTGATGAGTTACTTACAAACAAGTGAAGGTATGATTTCGGGGAAGGATTGTGACTGAGGACCACAGGTTGGTCCTCAGACGCTACGTACAATGTTGATGAACACTACAACGGCAGCGCGGGAATCTCCAACTCAGAGCGAAGTTACACTGGGGTAAGAGATCAATGCAACACGTGAAGTCTAAAAGATGCACTTGAAACAAAGGAGGTTCCTGCCGTCATTGATCTCACAACTGCGTATTCCCATACTCTAAGTAAATTCTGCTAATGATTCCGGCAATATAAGTGAATCGGAAAAGGATACAAATGAGTAACCCAGGGCGTGATTTATCAAATGGAAGCACTGCCAGCAGTGGAGGACACTCCTAGTGGAGATGTCAAGCTTTTAGGTGTCCCAAGTTGGGCCTGGGCCCATCACCTTTAAAGGGCGTACCGAGTGAGCGATGAGTTTGTCAGGAAGCGAAGTCTTGATCTGAGTTGTTGCTCCAGCAATTTTGAGGAGAACCTGGTGTCCGGCCTTGCAGATAGTTGGCTCTCAACTCTGGTCATAGGAGATGGCCGCACCTAGCCTGTGCTTGCCAGAGTGCTACATTGACAATAGCCCTGATGTCCTGCTGTTCTTGAGGGAATTTGAGGGACTGGTTCCTTTTGGTGAGCTTTCCCAAGGCAGTGATCTGCCTGGCTGGTCGCCCGAGCTCTAGAGAATCTTTTGCGTATCCCTGTTCTGTGAAGGACAGGGGCAGGTCGAGGTCTCTGTTTGGCTTTGTTTTCATATGGAACTTGATGAAGGGGAACAGCCGGGACCATTGTCGCCAGTTCGATCAATGTACCATTTGTGGACCTTCGTTGCTGTTTGGATCATTTGTTCGGACCTGCTGTAGGTTTGCTGATGGTGGGCCATAGGGTCCTATTCTGGATGGTTCCAAGTCTGATGCATACCTGACAGGACTTGCGCTGCATGATCAATTACTAAGACCTGAGGAGGTCCTGATCAGGAGTATACCCGGGAGTTGAAAAGGTCCGCTACGGTCTACGCTGTCCATCAAGAATCTGTTGGCACAAGGATGATCCGCAAGTAGTCCATGAGGCAGAGGCAGCAATTGGACAGCACATTATGAGGCCCAAAAGAAACTGGTATTGCAAACGGGCCAAATACAATCATATTCCAGTGGCCATGAGAACCGGGAGAAGGTTTGGAGGCCGTAGTGCTGCTGCGGGTCCTTGAAGCATTAGCAGCTCATAGCAATATAAGTTGACACGCTTCATGATGGGCTTTGTTTGGCCTTGGTGTCCTCCATCAGCAACTTGGTTGTGGCATCTTTCCATGATTGATCGATCTGCAACATGATTTTCAGCACCTAGAGTCGCCCCTCATAGTAGAGAAATCTGCCAACGAATGTGTTCTAAACCAGATTGCTGCACTTGGAGACTGTGTTCTCGACGTCAGCAAGTCGGACTTCGATGTCAAGCGTGAAGTCGTAGGATGTCATGTAGTGGGGCCATGTTGCTTGCTAGCTTGTTGACTGGAAGCAAGTTTGCAACAACCAAAGGCAAGTGTTTGGTTTGAGTTCTGCTTTTCTCTTGGAGGCAGGATTACGTGGACTGATGTCAGCTTGAGTCATGTGGAGACATCAAGTAGCTTCCCCGCGAGCTGCTAAGTCCACTTGAAGGGGTCCGGATGATCAGACCTTGCCCAATCGGTGCTTGGTTAAGAATGGGTCGGAGACTGAAAATATGCTGCAGCCAGAGTCAATCAGGATTCCTACTGAATTGCCGTTGAGAGGGTCAACGATTATGGGCTCGAGAGTTTCCTCAATGAAGGAGACAAGGGTGGCTTAGTCAACCTTATCCTCATCACAGCAGCCACTGACTCCCTACGCATGCGCCAGCGGAGTAGGATTTCCCACTGGCCCCCTCAACAATCCTGGCTGTTTGCTGAGGAATCCCACAATCGGTCCCACTAATCTTCCACCTGTGTTGGTGGGTCCTTGGAGATTTCAGCTTGGGCAATGTGTATGGTGTGCTCTGGGTGCACTGTCCGGAAGTTTTGGTTCATTTTGAGGTTGTTGATTTCAAGCTGGTGGATTGACATTTCCTATCCTTGGGACCTGGCGTTGAAGGTTGCTGTTGTTCCGCTTGAAAGGAGTGAGCAGCTGTGTACCAGGTCTTACCTCCGTGTCCTCCTCTTCTGCGATGAGCAGCCCCTCCTTGAGCCCCTCCTCTTGGATTTCTGCCTCTTGTATCCCCCTTTGGTAGCGTGAATCTTGCACTGGGAGGAATATCACCGGAGGTTGGAGATTAATAGGGATGCACAAAGTCTTGGTTCTTGGATTCCATCATGTCCTGATTGTGGCCTGCGCCAACCCCCCAAACAGCTCAGCCAGGGCTTTTTCCAGTCCATCACTCACACCAGGGAAAGTTACCTTCCTCGACCTTTTGATCTTCTCTCAATCTGCTGCGCGTATATGCCCACTTCGACCCATGGCCTTTCTTACAGTGTGCTCTTCACTGGCCAATACACAAATTGGAAAGAGGCCATTGTCGTTGCTGATCTCCAGGCTGCGACCATCTGTCAAGCACTTTGCGACACCATTGTTTGCCTCCACTCTTCGCCTTACATGCTCCTAACCGATCACGGAAGGAGTTCACTGCCAATCTCACTACAATCTTCACGCGCGTGCTCGGAATCAGCGCGCACTACCACCAACGTAATCCGGAACCCAAGCGTTTCATCTGTCGGCTCCAGCACGCTCCCTCCATCTTCTCTTAAGTCCACCTCAAGCAGTGGCCCCTTCGTCTCTCGAGCGCTCTTTACGCCTATAATACCTTTGAACACCCCTCCACCGGCGAATCGCACTTTTTTTCTCTCTTTGTCGGGGGAGAATGTCTTTAAGGGGGGAACTGTGATGAATCTCTCATGCTCGTCATGCTTTGTTAAAGCTTTCCTTTGTTTTGATTGTTCGATGTATACATCTCCCCTCTTTGTTTTCTTTGCCTTCATTGTTTACCCCTTTAATATGCGCGCCTCATCATTAATATCATGTACATTTACATTACTTGTCAGCTACGTCGTAGCTAACTCGGGACCCCACCTCTTTCGTATAATATATGGGGGACTTGGGCACTCCCCCCGGGACAAGTTCCGGATAGCCTAGCTTCGCTCCCACCTGGAGCTTCATCTTCCAGCTCTTCCCACTCTTCTCTCGTCCCCTCTTGGGACCTTTTCTTCTTCTTCTCTCTCCTTCTGTCTTTCCCTGAACCTGATCAATAGGTTTAGACTTTTCTGTTAGAAAGTCTTATCCTGATTGTGACAGCGTCATCTACTCGGGCCCCTCCCACTGCCTTTCTTGTTCTCCCTCACCTCGAAGCGCACCTGTCTTTCGGTTCGGCTCTGTGTGGCCCACTATTCGAGTCCACGTTGCCGCGTCTATCGAACCTTTGCCGTTTTTTTTGTTGATCCGTCACCTGGATGAGTCCCTACACCGCATAATCATTGCTGATTCCTCCTTCATTGTATCAAACAATCCTTTCCTTGTCGAATATATGCCATCAAAACAAGGATATTCCTAGCTGGAAAATCTTCATTGCGCAAGGGCCTGTCACGTGGGTGCGTTCATGTCCTCCCTTTTTCCTCGTCTTCGTTTTTTTTTTGTGCGTGAGCTGACATCTTTGGTGACCGAAAATCTTTTTTTTTCCCTCGCCTCTTCTCGATGGTTCTTAATATCCCGCAGTGACCCCCGAAGAGTTTATTGTAGGAAGGGGATTGAAAGCAGTTCATGAGAACCTTCCTTCCCCCCATCAGTCAGCCATCGTGGGCCGCAATTGCCAGGCCCGCCTAGCAGTCCGGACTTGCTGTCAGGCTGACAACACTTCAGGATCCGTCCATGGAAAGTTCCATCCCGATGGTGACGCTGTTACCCCTCTCATCCTTAAACCCAGTGGATGTTAATATATTCACAGGCATTTTGACTCTGAGATATTTGGGGCCTTCGGGGCCCGCCGTTCGAGTCTAGGTTGTAAGCTTGGTTAGAATGTCTCCATTGCACACATCCCTAGATTCTGCTCTGTGTGGCGCCCCGCTCGAGTCCGCGCGGCCGCGCTCCAAGCCTCACGAGCCTTTTTTTGATATTTCGAGCGGGCGGGTCAGGATGCATCGATTCTTTTTCATTGCACGCCTCTCCCTCGATGATGCTCGATATTCACATTGAGCTCTGGGGAAGATGGAGAAACTGGGTTCAGCGAAGCTTCGCAGCGATTCACTGCAGTTGTTCTGGTGAGTGCAGGTTGACTTCAGCGCTCCCCCCCTTCTGCCAAACTCGATTTTGTCCCTGTCGCTCCTTCGAACGAAAGATGAACGGTCGGCTTTGGTTGGAAGGAACTGACTGTTGGTCCAACAGCGCTCATGTCGAGCCCCCCCTCCCGTTCAAGGAATGTGGTTCAGCGAGAGGCAAACTTACTTTCCCCTTATCCATATCTCATCGCAGCTTCTCGGTGATGGTGGTTAGCCCCCCCCCTCCCCCCCTATTGATATTCTCTCAACACAGACAAGTTATCAGCTG
>KZ994366.1:0-12465 GCA_003614705.1 Blyttiomyces helicus | reverse complement strand
CGCGCCCGCTGCCGCGCCCACCTGCGCCTCTTCTCTAAACTAATTAAAACGCGCGGGGATCTGGGAGAGGAGCTGGGCACTGACTCTGCCCCTCTGCCCCCTTTGTCGCCTCGGTGAACACTCCACCAGGGGGTCAACTCTAAGTCATGCGGCACTGCTGGAGTTGCGTCAGCATAGGTTCCTCTCCCGGACGAGAGAAAGGAGAACACTTTGATCGCCTCAACGCGCGCCAAAAGCCTCGTTCATCTTCGCCGCCGATTTCCCTCTTCGAAGGAGACGCTCGATTCACCAGTCCCTCCCGTGGAATCAAACCACAATGTGGGGTGCATAGACTTTCTCCCACAATCAGCCCGGCGAGCGGGACCGTAACGTTCCCGCAACTTTTGTGGGACCCCCCAGCAACCTGCCGCTGACTGCAATATGATTTTAGGCCGGTGGGTTTGCCGCAGGAATCACAAGTGTTTCAGATGAGGGAGCCCGGAGACTCTAGCCCTCGCAATGATGTGCGGAGGTAGGAGTTTCACATACGGGGTACATGCTTGAAGGGGGGTATGATTGGGTGGAGTTAAGAAGATTTCCGCCCACTTCCTTCTCGAATCTCATCGCCCAGTGAACTGTTTCGATTTCACGTGTTCCGCATGTGGTTCGGCTGTCCATACTCCAAAGTGCGTGCTCGGCCGGCTCACCTTCACCTGAGTTCGGATATCGAGCAGAGCCCCTTGATTGCTTTTTTTCGTCATCGACTTTTCATCTTGTCCGTGAATCAGTGCATTCTTCCTACCCAGTGGTCTGTAAGTTCGACTGTTCAGTTTCTACACTGATGGTCGTGGGTTTGCAGACTTGCCCCCGGTCGCCTCCCGAATGATCATACCTGATTTCTTTGGATCGCAGCCTCGTCCTTCCCCTCCCCTCCTTCCTCCCTAGAATTTCGAAGACCCATTCCCCCATGAGAGCTGGTTTCTTGACATGTGTTTAAGTGCTGCAGGAAGTTTCGCTGCTAAAAAAATCTTGGCCGCAGTCCATCCGTCATTGCGAATTTGGCGGGCTCCACCCGCCGATGTACAGTTCAACAACCCATTTCCTGCTTTGATAGTGACCTCGCCATTCCGCATCAGCCCCAGCGTTGACCCTTTTTGCTGTGTCCTGCGGCTATTTAACCGCTGTCCTGAAGGTCGTGGGGTTTGAAGGCTTGCCCCGTCACGGTGTCAATTTTCTTCGGAAGTGCGATCTATTTTTCGCAGCTTCCGTCGAGAACGACTTTCCTGCTGTGACGACTACCTGTCCTATCAATCCTATCACCGTCCAGCTGAAGGATGGTGAAGAACATGACTCCCAGTACCACAACCCATGTCACTCTGGTGTCACTGGCATCCGCTGTACTGAAGGTCGTGGGTTTGGAGACTTGCCCCGTCGCAGTGTAGACGTTTTCCCTTCCCGTTTTTTTCTTGGATTGCATGTCCCCTCTCGCTCTTCTCTCAACCATTTGCATCCGGCTCATCAATCTCAACGTCCCAATCCGCCACGGACGCCATTGTCTTTCCCTGTGTGCCAGTGCGGGAGGGCTGTACTGTTTCCCAAAAACTTTTGAATCATCTTTTAAGGTTCGTCCAGACTTTGTACTGAACGACGGCAACGATTGGCGCCGTGTGGCATCCACCTAAGGTCGTGGGTTTGAAGAATTGCCCCGTCGCAGTTTTGACACTTCCCTGATCTTTCCGTGCCCATTTTTTTCTTGGATTGCAGGTCCCATCTCGCCTTTCTCTCCACCATTTGCATCCGACTCATCAATCTCAACGTCCCAGTCCGCCACGGACGCCATTTCTTCCCTGTATTCTAAGCTATCGGCTGATCTTTCAAGATTTGTCTGGAATTGGTCCTTGCTGGGCTGTTTCGAACGAGCTCGTTAGCTGCCAGTCTTTCAACTGAAAGTTGCGGGTTCGGCGGGCTCGCCCTACCGCTGAATTGGTCAAGTCTTGGAGCGCCTTTCCAGCTTCCACAGCGACCCGTCCCCTTGCCATGCTCATGAGACAGCCTGACCATCACTCTTGCGTTGCTGTGTTCTTGAGGGGCATGTATTCCACAGCTTTACCGACGACGGTGGGTTTAAGGACGTTCCCCGTCGTAGCGTACTCCAGCTTAATGATGACGAGCTTTCTTTCGATTACCTCTTTTTGGGTCCCTCGCCCATTACCCTTTGCTTCAATTTCAAGCTCAAGTCCCATTCCGCCACTGAAGCCATTTTCTTGTCCAGTGTATACGTGCTGCAGGGCGGTTTGCTTCCCTACAGCTCCTTCACGGCCCGTGCCCATCGTCCGGGCTCCGTCCGAGCTTGATACTTTTCCGGGCCTCTTTGATCATGCACATTTGCAGACAGCCTCTTAGTCTTCACTGAACGCTGCGGGATCGGTGGCTCGCCCTGCCGCGGCAGTGGATACAAATCGACTGCCAGTGTTGCTGTTTGTGAGTTCGCCTCGGGAGCATCGCTGTGTTTCGAAGGCTAGCCGCTTTACTGAAGGGCGCGGGTTTAAAGACTTGCCCCGTCACATCCAATCTGTCCTCGTCTTATTTTTGGACTTTCCCTACAGCGCAGCCCCACCACTTCGCTCTTTATTTTTCGAATCCGTTGCAGCGCAGGTCCCCCGACTTCCCCCTTCTCCTTTACTCCACTCGTCGCTTCCAATATCCAAGCTCCAAGTCCTCTTCCGCCATAAGAGCCCAGTTTTCCCCCCGCGTGAAAGTCATGTCGCGTTCTCGTCGGGAGATCCGTTCGCTCTTGCGACTGGAGCCAAGCACTGTTGGTGGTGGGGGCGTCGGAAAAAAAAATGCAGGCGCTCAACCTTACAAGTTCCTGCGCTTGGTGTCATCGCTCTGCGCGATTTCAATCAAATGACGAAAAAGCAGAGGCTGCTTGCTCACCCCCCTCTCCCCACCTTCCTCCTCTTCGGTTTGATAAAATCAACTCAACTTGCAAAATTACGCCTTCTAGCGAGGTGGGACGGAGGGCAACGATCCAGGAGTGAGGTGAAATCACGCTGGGTCTGCTGCAGTAGTTCGGTGTGGGCCATCTGGTATGGCCGGGATGGGGTGCAAGCAATATGAACGAGGAAATTACTTAAATTTCGATGGTGATGAGCGTTTTCCTTCACGTTTTTTTTTTGTTCGTTTTGGGGGCGATTGCATAGGGGAGAGGGGCACCCCTGCGCGTCGTCTCTCTATCATTGAACGGGATCCAGTCACTGATAAAGACTTCAAAGCAGTAGGCGGACGTTGTGAAAATGCTTCCTCCTTCCCTCCCCCCCCTTCATTTGTCTCATTGGACTGTCAGTGGAGGATGCGCGCCAAAAGCCACATCCATATCCGCCGCCGATCACCTTCTTGGATGCTCATTCCACCACCCCGTTCCGTCTCAACAGCATAGCAACCCACAGGATCAAGCAACAAAGCGGGGGTGCACCTTCATCAGTTCTCCTGCAAGCGGGGTAACGAGCTGGCCGTGAGACCCAGCTGTGATCGCCCTTCTGATCAACGTGCTCTCTAACTTCTGAGGGGCAATCATGAGCAGTTGGGACGAAGGGACCGGGTTGAGGGTGCTCCTCAACTGTCCGAGTCGTCAAGGATGTGCGGAGAAAGGAGGGTCGCGCTTGGAGAGAATGGGTAAGGAATGTGAGGCCGCACCTGCATTTTCTCCGCCTCCTTTACATCTTCCCACGTCCTTCGCAGAATCATCAAGTTCTTGCTTGCACCTGTGTGGCCTGGGTATTTTCGACACATTCACTCACGGTCGTGGGTTTGAAGCGTTGCCCCGTCGCAGTGTGACCTCCTCGGTGGGATCTTTTTTTGGATCGTGACCCAGCCTAAAGTCGCCCATCTCATTCCAACTAATAAGCATCACGTCCCATTCCGCCAGGGAAGCCAGCTAGCTCCTTGTCTCAAGTCCGCGTGCTGAATGAAGGGTGCTCTTCGCTTCCCAAAAAGACGGTCCGTGTTTTCGCTGGCGAAAACGCGCCGCTTTGCATGGTGAGGTCAATGAAAATGAGACCTCCCACGTTCGAATCACAGGAGTTATGTCACAAGAAAACGCGATTTTCTCTTCTATTGAATATCATATGAAACAAAGGAAATTTAATGTATGGACAGAGCGAAACTCAAATATGTTAACGTGTATACTAAATTAGGCTTAGGGTTGTCCATTCCCTCCCAACCTCTCTCTCACTTCGCCTTCAACCATCCCTTACCATCCCGCAGGCCTTGCCACCTCCCCTACTAACTCATTGCCCTCCTTCTCACCCAAGTTCTCTCTTTCATTCAAGGTCGTCGTTTGACTCTCACCCACTGTCGACGATTGCGTCATCACCGCTACAACCTGAACAGCTGCCTTTCTTCTTTTTGTGAAGTTACAGGTCTGAATATGATGCTGTTGACGTCACCAAAGGTTGGGTGAGAGGAGACCCCGAGCAGAGCGAGAGTACATATGAGATGCCATTTGAAGTTTCTCACCTGTCTGTCCCTCCATTTCTTCAGGTCATCGCATTTTCAGTCCCTTCGGCTTTTACACTACCCGTCGCCTGAACATGATCCTTCAGAGGGGTCATTTTTTGTTGAAACCGGCATGTGTTGGTGAGAGCGTTCGCCTTTCCTCTGTCGGCCAGTTCTCCTCGTCTTGCCTTGCAATACCCCATCTCCAAGCCACTCTGTCTCCCCTCACTTCTCTCTAGTCGGTCCGCTCCCCTTTTACCTCGCACCACTTACACTTTCTTTCCTTTCCTTTCAGATCAAAGTTGCCTATCCTCCAATACGACGACACTGTGAAAGACATCGTGAACGACAGCATCGAGATCACGAAGAACAACTACCCTGGATATCACCTGTTAATGAACGGCCCGAGCGATGACACCATCAAGCTCATCGCCGCGACTTCAGCCGCCACTTCGTCGCAGAATGCTACCCTTCCTTGCCTGACGTTCCACACGATTGGAGAAGTCACCTCGGATCTCCTCAGTGTCAGCCTCAAAGGCAACTATGGTCACGGTATCTCTCACGACTTCACTAAAGCAAACTACTGCCTGGGAGTTCTTCTTTCACACGGTGCCCAGGCTTTGATCGGAATTGCTGAGGGGATTGACTCAAAGCTTGCTGGTGCTCAGGTGAGCAACTCAAGAAAGAAAGGCATGGAGATTGATTTGTGGATAAGGGAAGCGAGTTCGGATTTGCTAACACATCAAATTATTAAAGGGTGTCATTCCTGAAGACATGAGCTTCGTGTCCACGTATCCGATTGTCCATTTCAGCGACTGGCTTATTAACAGGAACAAGTTCGGCGCTTGGGTCCCGCAAAATATCATGAGAGAATAAAGTAAGCTTCGCCCACACTACGCTGCTGGTACTTTACTGCTTTCCTTTGTTTTTATCGACTAATCGTTTTTTTATTCTCAGTCCCCGACAATCCAAATGCCAAACTGCACTACAACTTTCCAATCGTTCTCAAGGACGGCATCCCCATCACCGTCGAAGACTTCGAGGACAGCTTTCAAACCTGCACACTTGTCCACGTCGAGTTCCACGCTATAATGGCTTGCTACCGCTAGCCCTCTGGAACGTTCCCCGTCGCCCATATGCGCGGCTGCCCTTCTCGGATCCACATTCTCGCCTCTGTTGACAAGCTTCACAAACATCGCAAGGACGTCGCGGTCGGCCCAATTTTCAGGTCGCTCCACTGAATACGTGAACCTCCCCAGCCATGTTTTTTTCCATCAAGTATTATCTGACTTCGGTCATCTAACTTTCCCCCTCTTATCCTAGTCACCAGACTCAAAGCAAGGGCGATGATGTGAGTCCTGGCATTGCTCCGTTTTCTTTGTTACATGGCTGCCCTCCCACCTTTGTTCGTTGTTGGAGTATCGTTCATCGCTGGTACTTCTCTCTGCCTGTTCTTCGCCTTTTCTGTTCCAGATCGTGTTCGCACAGCTAAAGATCAATAGCTCAAGGGAAGAGATGGAGGCATAAAGCTTTTGGGTGTTGAGAATCCCATATTTGCTGGGAAATCGCCGTTCTGACTGCTTGTAGATAACGTCTGCAAATAACATGAAGGCGTGATCATCATCTAAAAGACCAAAGTTCAGACAATTAGAGAAGCAAAAGATGACGAGCAGGCACGGGGAGAAGGGATCCTGTTCCCTGCGACAAAGACCTTGCAAAAGATACAATGTTGTCATATACCCTAGCGGATCAGTTGCGTCGAGTTGAGGGAAAAAGGATTTGGGACTCGGCGGTGATGGCGAGAGTGGTGAGCGAATGCGGGAGGAGAAGGAGAGGGGGGAAAAGGGTTGCAACCGGAACTAATATTACACCGCAATTACAGTTGGAACAAAGGGAGACTCCAAAAAAGGGGAAGGGTGGACAAGATGAGGCCAGGTGGAAGAGGTAAGGAATGGATAGGCTCGAAGAGCTGGAAACCAGAGGGTGGACCAGTTTAAGTGCCGACCGGAACATAAAGAAGAGAAAAGCAAAGGGTCATTTGTCCCTGATTACTGTCTCCCCCCCTCCTTCCGCTGTTTCAAAATTCTAAGCCCAGCCGTTAACGACGGTTTGCCCAAGCTCCTCCGCTGAGAACCACAACACTCAAGAAAGATGAGTGAAGGAGACGTAGAAGAACTTCCTGTTGCGTGAAGCAAGGCCTGCGCCGAAACCTAATCAAGACATCATAAGCAAATGCAAATGCATCATCAAAGTAGGATCTCTTTCATCACAGATATACCACGCAAACCATATTTTTGGGCAGCAGATTCGAATTTTGATTCCTACCAATACAAGTCTGGTCTACAATTTTCAAGCACACCAAACATGGAAGGGGCTGGTGACGTGGTGAAGGTCTTCAACTGGCCAATAGGCATGAGAGGCGTCAAGAGGCGGCGCAGAATTCGCATATTGCAGGCAGTGCCCGGGTGCAGCAATTGGGAAGCTGTCATGAGGACCCATTGCGTCCAGTTTTGTTCGTTTCTGCACGATACGTGGAGCAAGTGCATGAATGCCGCATCACTAGGAGTCCACCTCTCCTTTGACATGGTAGATGCACCGTCGCTTGCCCTTGAGGCTCTGTGGCTTGTACGACTGTAGTTTTCTTCCTTGGAAGGCCAGGGCTTGAACCTGCAAAATGAAAGCGCAGCGCTGTTCAAAACCAAGCAGCGTTTCCACACCCCAACAGTACTGGTGTTTCCTAGGAGATGCGTCACCGTTCTTGGGCCATGACGTGGTTGAGATAGATGAGTTGGGGACGATTGCGGATTTGATCATTATCTACAGCTTACCACATCACAAGTCCACGTGACCAGCTCCTTCCAATCAGCCTGACTAGCCATCCACTGGCCTGACCAGCCGTGTACTTCAAGGACACATCTTTTCAATATCTCAACATGCTTGCACACACCTGCCTGTGCATTCGATTCCACAACAAATATGATCTTGCCAGCATGCACAATTCACTGACCTGATTCACAATGTCCCCTTCCTTTTCTCCAACGAGACCAAAACAACACACGCAGGAAACTTCAAATTCATCGATAATATAAATGTATGTCCTGCCAGACATGCCAAAATTATCAAGTGAACTACAACAAAGAATTGTACCATATTCCACCTAGAAGCGATAACATAATGATAGTGGTCTCTCTTCTCCCACCTTCCTGCGCTTTTCCTCTCCAATCTAAAACTGCTCCTCATAGATGACCTGTCCATGCGCATTTGTATGGAAAACAAAATCCGGCAATAAAATACGAGGGGATCAATGTACCAACCTCGCAAGAGATGGTCAGACAACCTGCGATGATCATAGAAGAAAGGAATCAGAGTATTATCGTCTCCTTCAACCTCTGGCAGTAGGCCCACATATTTCTCCTCCAATAGCACCTCCACCATTGATTCCGGTTGCACCTGTGCCAGCTTTTTCAGTACCTGTTGAGCCTTTATTATCAGCTACACCAGCTACTTCACTTCCACATACATTACCTATTATTCCTCCGATCAGTGCACTACAACCAACAACAGCACATACTTCGACAACTTCAACACCATTTACAGTTGCATCTATAATGCCTCCATCTATTCCATCAATTATGCCTACTCCAACGTTGACAACAATGGCATCATCATTTGCACCTCCTACATCAGTAAGTACATTTTCAACAATGCAACCATCTACAATAACAACCATCGAAACTGCTGACGACAACAACTTGGCCAACCTGAATATCCAGGACTTCATTGCCCCGCCCATGTTTTGAACACTTTTCATCGCAACTGACTGCATCGCGTTTGCTCAAGTTGATCAACTCCCTGACGGGACCTTCAACGTGTTATACCCCGACCCCAAGAAAGCACCTGAAATCGCACTCGAGATACGACTACGAAGCCACCACTTGAAAAACAAGCAACAATGCAGCTCAATGGCTGACCCCCGCAATCTTGCATGTTAATCTCATATTGAAAGTACCTTCATCATCAACCCTGACCATATCAGAAAAAAGAAAAATATGAGATATGTATTTTTGGTCGACTTCGACAGGAAAGTTCACTGCGTCAACATGGCTTGAGCTTGATACAAAATGTGTGACTTCCACGATACCACAAAACCACTTGCTGAAACGATGGACACCACCAGTCGCGAAATCCACCCGCCAGTAGACCTTGCCAAACCAAATGAATGGCAGCAATGGATCCCACCGGAAGATGGACTCCCTTACAGATTCTGGGCGCCCACTGCTGATGACAACAGGCTCTCCGCTACCCTAGCAAAATACGTCTAAGATTGGCCTCATCTCCCTCTGCCAACCAATGACCTCATACACAATGCAATATCTGCTCTTTGGAACAAATTGAAGGAATCTGCGCGATATGCGCACCACATTGCCCATTCAACACCCTGAAGACCTCCAAACTAGACGAGCTCCCAATTGGAAAAATCCATTGCATTGCTTTCCCCAACCCAAGAAGCTCTCCAGTCCCTGCCAATCAAATCAACCTCTGGACTCGATACAACAAACCTGTCCTCTGCCCACAAGCTATCTTTGTCACTCATCAAGAAAAGTCTGTCGCAGGTTGCCTCACACAATCTGCCAGGCTCTTTGACACCCCAGATGCAACACCAGTTCAACTCCAGACATGCAGCAAGTGCCGCAATTTCCTTGAAACCTCAGCTCCTCAGATCACATGGCCATCATAGGGCTTCTTCCTTGTGACAACACCGACTAGCATTGAAAGCAACACCGGATCCTAGACCGAGGAACAGTTGTGCGCACTACGTCTCTATTCTGCCTTCATTCACACATTAACTGGAGCCAGTCCAGGTTACCAACATGGATTCCGAGCTTCAAATGGTCATATCTCAACAATGATAACGACCCCATCCGATCTTGTTCGAACTCTTCAGCGCATCTAGAAAGAAACATTCGAAGATCAGATGACTGTGATCTTTCAGACTTCAGAGGAACGAATTCAAGATCAGAAGATTGCAAGATGGCAAGTCATTGTTGCCAGACACAGCTTCTGTTGCAACCTTTTGGAATTCAAAGAAACTCACGCTGCTGGATGGGAGAACATTGGGATTCTCAGGACCACCGAAGAAGTCATAAAATGCCCCATGCGATTCATCGTCATATCCACGCATGCGCATATCCCCATTGGATATGCCGCCGACTTTGCTACACCTCCTGACAATTCATCTACATCAGAATCCACAGGACTGCACCGCCCGCCAGATGCCACCATTTCATTGTCATCCACAACAGCAAAGCAACATAAACATGAAGGAATTCGCAACGCAGTTGAAACGAGGCTCTCCTCTTCTGAATTTGTTGTGCATGACTTCAACGAAGTCAACGATGAATGGCACTGAAAGACTGTTCTCGAAAAGGTATAAAATTGAACCACCAATTATGCTTACCCATGTATATGTTCACTCATTTAATTTTCCTCTTCCTCATCATGATCCTGATAATGACACCCACTAGGTCTGCAAATTGACAAACAAGACAAGCCCAGAGCTTCACGTCATTAAAGGTGCAAAGTTCCAATCCACCTTTCACAATGTGCTTCTCATAACCACACAAGCATTCCCCGCATTATTCCTCTGGGCCATACCACATATTGAAGACAAACAAAACGCGATCCCTCAATGGGCAACAGCTCTCATGAACTGGCACGACACACGGTTCCGAAAACACCCCAGCCTCATATTCTTTCTCAAACATATTCTCCGACAGAACCGCGCGATCCATACAAGTTATTGGAATTGCAACACCAACGCTTACCATGAAAGCAGAACAATCACTCACATCTTGGATGGCATCCATGAAGCAGGGCCTCTTCAGACTCCGTCGACACGAAATATCAGTGAAGATTGCCCACTAGCAAAGCAGCGATCCCCTTGATCAACTCCAGCCTGAGCTTCTCCTCCTATCGGAATTATTAGCAACAGCAGGAATGGACAACAGCAGCGATGGGTCCCGTGCACTCATTGACCCCTCGCCGTCGAGTTCAACGAGCAAGGCGAACTTCTCTTTGATCTTGACATTCCAGCCCCATCAAAGCATGAAACAGACACAAGCAACATGCTACACATTTTCTTGCCAAAATCTGACAGATCGGACTTTGACTCTGTCTTCAACAATGTCCTCCCTTCCACCACCTCACCATCGGAAATATTTTAAGCGTTGAAAGCAACTGACAAAGAAACAAGCGATAGAACAGAGCAGTTACTGCAAGCTCAGAACAACCCAGACCGGAAACCAGCCTGTGATGACACAACACTGGAGTTCTTGAATAGCCTCCCAAAGGAAACACAAACATCATTGACGGTCCATTTCCGGGTACCTGTTGAAGAGATCAACAACCTTGCAACGGCATTATCCGCTATTGACCCACCATCTGACAAAGACCAGCAGGATGCACTTCTCATTGTCTGTCACCATATCCTTACTACATACCAAAATGACCTCAACTCTTTCCAACCCCTCACGCTTTGGGTCGCAGGCCGGGCGGGCACGGGAAAGACAGAGATGCTCAAGCGTATCTTCCTCATCTTTGAACTCATCGGGCACCCATGGATGTACCAACCTGTTTCTTTCATGGCCACAACTGCCGTCCCACTTCATGGCAAGACCATCCACAAGTTTACTGGAGCTGCAGTGAACGAAAAATTCGACAAAGGAAAATGGCAGAGGCTCTCTGTCACATTCAATATGTCTTCATTGACGAATCACACACAGCTCCCACCGAGCTAACTGGTGACATGGACGAGGCTCTTAACTTCAGCCACGGCAACGACAACTGGTTCCGCAATGCATCAATGATATTCATTGGCGACTTCCTCCAACTTTTGCCAAGCTTCAGAATGCACAGCCTAGCCACAGAGCCCCCATGGCAAGGAGGAGAAAAGAACCAAATGATGCGCAATGCAATTCACCACTTGCGAACCATCCCAGAGGCCATCGAGCTCACGCACGCCCACCACCAACACTAGAAACACTTCATCAACATCCTCGAGCATCTTCGAGAACACACCCTCACAGCAGACGACAAAGCATACATTTCAAAGATGCAACACAGCCCCGCGGAGCTCCTCACAGGTCGCTGGCGCACAGACCCCCTGATCACTAAACATAACACTCTCCGTCATGCCCTCAACAAACAAGGTGCCCTCGTTTTTGCACACAACAACAAACAGCCCGTAATACACTTCCCATCGACGAATTTGTTGGAGGAGGAGGCATGTACATGCCTATCTCTACCGTAACAACACAGCCGCTACGTGACATCCCAAACTCCTCAGCAAACCATTATCCAGGATCCTTTTGATGGTGCAACGGAATGCCATTTATCTACATGGAAAACAATCTTGGACGCAACATCGGCCTCACTGACGGAACCGAGGTATTTGCTGAAAGAATCATCTGCGACGCTCCCGAACCGCTGCTCCCCACAGCTGCTGGCGTAGACCACACCCTCAAGTACCTGCCGCAAGCACTTGTAATGCATGCTCCTTCCCTTGAGATAATGGACGAGAACCTCAAAAGACGACGTTTGAAACTACAAGGCCTAGAAAAATCAATGATTCTCCTCATACCCTGGTCAACGACATTCAGGGTCAAAACAAAATCACCTATAGAAAGTAACAACACAATCACTATCCGTCGAACAGGATACCAAATAATCCCCGCCCTGCCAATGACGAGTCACAAATCGCAAGGAAAAAGCATGCAGGAAGCCATACTCGACCTATCTATCCCACGCGGCCCATTTGACACCAACTGCACATACATCGAGTTGGAGCGCACACACAAACCTGATGGCATTGCAATCTTGCGCAATATGGACCCCGAAATGCTTGACCTCCTCACTGCAAAAGAGGTTGACATACCCAGTGTCAGGAGCAGCAGGCTTGATGTTGGAGTCTCGAGGGTGTGAACTTGATGG
>KZ994365.1:0-12467 GCA_003614705.1 Blyttiomyces helicus | reverse complement strand
TCAGGCTACATCGACTACGCGCACCGGCTCAAGACGGAGAACTTCGAGCCGTACTTCTCGCGCACGCGGGTGCTGATGCCCCGGCCGTCGGACATGAGCTTCTACAACTGGGAGACGCAAACCTGCACGTCGAACGCGACACCCAACTTTCAGGTCATCGCGGACAATGAGAATGGCTTGCTGTTCAAGAACAAGAGGGATAGGAAGATCATCAATGTCGATCCGAAGGTGCGTGAGATGCAGGGGGACAGGGTTGCCAGGATACAGGAGGGAAGCGCTTTCTTCAACCACGGCTAAATTGTTGCGCTCTTTCTGTCGTTCAGGAAGCGAAGCCCGGCGACAACACCACGAGAGCGCAGATCCAGACCCACGAGCACATCCAGGTGGTAATATACGACCATTTGACGAGAAGAAAGACATGATCGTCCGCCCTCACCTTGCCGACGCCGTTGACGCGCGAACGTCTGAATCTATGATCTCCCCGCACATGCTTTTTGTCAACAATTATAAGATGGGCGAACAGTGAAATGTCCTTGTGGCTCGAGGGCAAAAGAAATGTACTTGGAAATCAGAGCGAATGTGCCCGCCAACACAACCGCTGTTTCCTGTAATGCCCAGCCTACAGGACGGAAACAATGGACGACAGACGAAGGCAACACCAGCCGGGAGAGCGGGAGAGCGGGACAAGCGGAAAAGCAAGTACGAACTGCGAACGTGTGCAAATTGGCAGTATATTCGACAGTATGTTCGCAAAGGTGGGTAGGGGGAGGAAAAGGCATTTAACCGGACTTCCTCCGGAAGCTGCAGCCCTCTGGTCGAAAGAGAAAGAGTGATTATTAGAAAAAAGCGCGGTATCGGGCAGGATAACTTCCCCCTAACATCGTTCACCTCTCTAAGTCCAATGGCAACTCACCAGTAAGGCGCGCCTTTCCTCCGGTGGGCTGGGAAAGGACGGTCGCGCAGCTCGCGCAAAGGACAACCGTCTGCGCGTGCGAGAAAACGGTGGTGATGTTCACACACCCTGCGGAGTAGGAGGGAGCATATCCACGCAGGTCGATTAGTCACCGTAAACGTTAAACGGTTTTCAGGACCCCGCCCTTCGGAGTCTGCCCACAGGCCCCACGTCTAACCTGGGCACCGGACGTCCATGAAGAAGGAGTTCGGGCTCTGCACGAGACGCTTGAGCTTGTGGCGGCGACGCTCGGAAGTCTCGAGGGGGTTAAGAAGGTCAACCGCGAGCTGGATACGCAAGGAGGGGAAGAAGATCTCAGGTTAGACAGATCGTTCGTCGGAGGGTTCCCCACCCCAAACCACTCCGCCTGCCCTCCGCCAACCACCCCTCCCCCGCCATCGTCCCATAGAGCCATCGCACAACCCCGAGAAGACCCGGTCCAATCCGAGATCCGTCGAGTCCACCCGCCGTCCTGTCCCATCGAGTCCTCTGGCACTGCGTCATCCCAACCAGCGCCCGCAGGGTCTCCTATGCCCAAAGCCGGGAGGAACCGCGTTGCCTCTGATGGCCGCTACAACCCCCCCTCACTGCGGATCAGCCCCTAGCGCATGCGCGTGCCCCGACTGCCTGGCCTGCTCTCCGGCGCAACCCGACGAGCCGCCTTCTGCCTCTGTGGTCCAGACAGACCCGCCCACAACCAGCGCCATCTGCCGGTAAGCGATCGCGGGTCGGATCGCAAATATGGGGGCAGCTGCGCGGGTCGTGCGGCGCTGCGGAATGGGGAGGGGTTCGCAGGCGCAACGGGCAAGGGAGTGCCAGCATGGGCTCGCGGCATGCCGGTCGGGGTTGTGTCCACAACTCTCCACCACCCCCTCCAACCCCTCGCCATCCTCTCCAAGTCGGGGGTTCAGCGGTTCGGCAGGACGGCCGGAATGTGATGGGCGGGACGGATGGACGGACGGATGGATGGATGGATTGGGATTGGCAGTGGTGTCCGGCGGATGGATGGACGACTGGGGGTGATGAATACGAGCACGGTCTTCTCACCGTCATGTTGGCTGGCTGGAAGGTGAAAAGGGGAAGAAATCAAAAGTCGGTGCTCGTGCGCGAATGAGTGGGTGCAGCCGTTCGCAGTCCGTCAGTCGTCCCTGCGACCGTGCGCAGGCTCCTTTTCTCTGTCGGATTTCGTTCTTTGATTTCATTGATCAATTGCATCACTTTCATTGCGAATGTCGTGATTCAAAATAGGGGTTCTTTGTTTGCGATCTTTTGCAATCGTCCATCCAGCTTGTCGTTCCTCCGCTACTCCCATTCGAAACCTTCTCTACCCTACGTTGCTCCCAGGCCCTTTCGAAACTTTCTTGACCCAATCCCGCCCTGGAACAGCCTCTACACCGCCTGGATTCCCCACGCCCCAGCTATCGACAGCTTTTGGGGAGTCCGCCAATCTCGGCTGCCACGCGGAAGCACTTCCGAGCTCTTGCGCCGGTGCCCCGCTGCGTCGCAAACGTTCCTGTCGTTGGCATGATGGACAGACCATGGTGGGTCGTGTAACATCCGACTTTCTTAGGACCCTCGGCGCAAATGGTTGACTCCAGGCGGACAGGATCGTTTTAGATGCTCGGTTTGTTGCGATGCCGTGCTGTTGGAAGCTCGTTCGGAAAGGCTATCTGTCCCCAATAGTTCGGCGCCCCAACAATTCCCCAGAGCAGAATCACTACACGACGAGGCTGGTGGGGGGCGCTGAAATATTCTGGAGGGCTCAGTGCACAGATAACATCCCGCCGAAACCGACGCAAAACGAATATCACACTCCAGCCAAAATTGCAAGACCCCACCCCTCACTCCTCACCCCATTCCGAAAGCGGGGGAGCGAGAGAGACGGGGGCAAACGCCCTAGTTTGGCTGGGGAGAACGGTGGAAAAAAAGTTCGAAAATAGAAAGTGTGGGCGCGGGGGAGGGATTGAGAGAATGTTTGGCGCCCGAGAGCGGGGCGGTGGGGAGGGGGCGGATGTTAGCGCCCGAGAGACTTGAAGGCGGCGGGGGGGGTATGGTTGGTGCCGGAGAGCAGCCGTGGACCGTCGCGTCGTCGCATCGCACTGATATCGAAGACTCTACAAACTTGTCGAAGACTGGGCCTCGCATACTCCGGGCTCGGCTTCAGACAAGGATTGCGTTCAGGACCGCGGCGATCTTGACAGCTATGAAAAGTGAGAAGCAGTTCAGATGTCTTCTTGTGCATGCGCGGCAACCACCTCGTTTTCCCTGCAGTGCCTCTTGCCACGTCGCCGAGTCGTCGGCAATATCCTCTGCCCAGTCGAAAGGCCATGGACCCACCTCTCACCCCCAACAAGAAGCACAACGCACAGCTCACAGATGAGGATGAAGAAATACTCTAAATACACCGGGCTCCCTACAAAAAAAACAAAAGGCCTAACAGACGCGACACGAAAATCAAAAAAGAAAAAGGCACCCTCCCCGTCTCGCAGAGTAAAGGAGAGAGGGGGGAGAGGACAGTTCTAATCCGAGGGAACGGACGGGGAGAGGGAGAGAGAAAGTGATGGATCTAGACTAACAAGATTGCGGGGGAGAGAGGAGGAAGCAGACGCCCCGGGCTCAGCTCGAGGGAGTGCGGTGGAAAATAGAAAATGTAGGATTGAAGATGGACGGGGGAGGAGAGGGAGAGGAAGGGCGGTTAATGCCCAAGGGCAGCGACCACCGCCGAGATCTGCGGCAGACTCATCCAGGCGGGCACGAATTTTTCGATCGTGTCGACGCCGCGGGGACTGGGCTTTGCAAAGTCCGGGCTCTGTTCCAGATCCAAGAGGAGGACGTCGCTCTTCTCGTTCAGGACCGCGCGGGAGGCGACGATCTTGAGGAGCTCGGGGGATAGCTGTGGGAAGTAATAAGATGTCAGCTTTAAGCGAAACGGAACGCGGTTAAATGAAAAGAGACGATGTCTGCCCCGCTTATACCGGAGAGTCGAAGTCCGCCGCATAGTACAGCGACAGCAGCTTCTTGATCTGGGTAGGGTTAAGCAGGAAGCAGACGTCGAAGATGGTCTCGATGTCCTGGGGCGAGGTCTTGTTGAGGGTGAGGAGCTTGGCAGCCTGAAGGAGCTGTTGGAGATGCAGCGTCGCTATAACAATAAAGGGACACGATGAGCAGCTGCAATTACCGTACTCCTTATCCGTCCCCTACGCGAAGACCGAGGTGAGCCAAGCCCAAAATAGAAAAACTTACCTTCCGCAATACCGTGGCTCGTGCACCACTCCTCGAGACGGGAGACGTTGTACTGGATCTGGACACCTATAAAGCGCACCAAAAGCTTCAGCGAGCGATCGAAAAAAAACTCGCAAACCCAAAACCCCACCACCTCGCCAACCCAAAACATACCCCTCTTCCAAGTGCAAAAGTTCTTGCGCATAAGCAGATGGTTAAACGCGCTCACGCCAATAACCCTCAAAAGCTCCGTCAAAATCTGCCTTGTCATCGAATCCTCCATGTAGTAGCACCGCATCGTCTTGCTCAGCTTACTCAAAAAGTTGAGCAGCTGTTCAATCGTGAACTGGCTCCCGGCGCTGGCTTTGCCCCACTTGCCCCACAGGCCTCCGGACTGCTTGCAGATGTATCCGGGGAGGGACTGGTTTTCGATGACGGCGGGGACGATCATGTTCGCGAGACGTTTCTTGAGCTCTTTAATCCAGCCGTGGTAGATCTCGATGAGGAGGTAGTCGAGGTCATTGCGGACCTTTTCGAGGGCGCGCTCGGATTCGGACGCGTCCATGGAGCCGCGGCGGCCGGCTTGCTGGCGACGTCGGCCTTGCTCGCGGGACTCCTTTTCTTGGGCAGTCTTGACGACGCAGAGGAGCTCGTAGCAGTTGGAGAGCCAGAAGGCGGAGACGTAGTCGTCCTCGAACTTCATCGTCAAAGTTTGGATCGCTGTGAAAATGAAGGAAGTTAGAGTCTCGTTTGCTTGCCCGAAGGATTATACCCACTGCAAACCCATCACCCTTTTCTCGAGCCGGATACTTACCCTTCATAACGTTCGCCATAACGCTCTGCATCCGGGGGGAGAGGTCGTGCCCGACGAGCTGAGTCATCGTCGTTCCAATCAAGTGCGCGGGGAAGAAGATCTCCTTGCGGGTAGCGACCGTCTGGGTACTGGGAAGGGGAATGCGAAGGTTCGTGACGAGCGCATCGATAATCTCCTCTTCGAGGGCCTTGTCCTCGAGGATGCGGACCGAGCGCTGAGGAGGGGGGGAGTAATCAGAATCAGGATCAGAATCAGCACCACACGCCTGCACAATTTAACGCCGACGACGGTCCAGAACCGCACCTCAGCCTCGACAGCGGTACCCTCGTCGGAAACGGAGACAGTCTGCGGTGCGGGAGCACCAGTATCGATAATGACGCTCGCCCTGACGCCCTTCCTGCGGTCGGGGGAGCTCGGGCTCGGAGGAACGATAGCGCTCTCGATGCTAGGGCGACGGGTGCGACGAGCAGTCGCAGCCGCGATGTCGACCTCGATCTGGCGGGACGTGCCCGAGGGCACGGTGGAGGCAACGGAGGTCGCGACGGACGCGCCAGTCGGAGCGGACGGGCTGGACGCCAGCGCGTATCCAACGGCGGCAGCCTCGCCAACAGCGGTCGGGGAGGTGGAGGAGGATGCCTCGGGGCGGGCGTACTTCCCGGTAAGGAGACGACCCATCTGCTCGCGGAGGGAAGCGACCTCCTTTTTGAGGGACGCAACAAGGGCGGGGTCCTCAACGTTCTTCGCCGAGACCTTTGCAGACTCCTTGAGGCGGCGAATCTCCTCTTTACTTGCGACCGCAGCCTCCTCCAAAACGAGGATAGCCTCGTCGCGCTTCTTGAGGAGCGCGGCGGACTTTTCGCCGTCGCGGGTGAGGGTATCGATCGTCTCCTGGAGCGCGGCCATTTCCTTTTTCATTTCGGCAGAGCCCTGGCCGAGCTCGGCGGTCATGGCCTTGCTGGACGAGTCGACCTTGGAGAACTTTTCCTTCCACGAGGCGAGCTGCTCCTCGACCTTGCCGAGCTTCTCGGTCAATTTCGCGTTCTCCGCAGCCAGGGACTCCTTCTGCTGCGAGAGCTCGATGACCTTGTTGGTGAGCTCGACCTTGATTTCCTTGAGCTTGCCGACCGACTTCGCCTCGAGACGGAGAGCGGTGAGCTTCTTTTTCGCCTGGTATCGGCGGATGCAGCTCTGAGCGAGGACGATAAGCTTGCGGGATTTCTTGTACGCCTTGCGGACAACATAGCCGCGCCAGAGCTTCTGGATCGTCGTCGCGGCGGATTGGCGGCGGAGCTGGGTGAGCTGGGCCTTCGCCTTCGAGACGCGGAAAGCTGAAAGAAGGAGGCGAAGTAGGAGCATGAGACTGATGCTCCAGATGTTTCCTCGCAACAAGCAACTCAATCTCTCATGAGCTAAACGAATGACTCACCGCACTGCATTTTGATGATCGACTGGCGGATAAAGAGGAACCTCCTTCGGGCCAGGTAGCGCCTGATCTGGGCCTGGATCACGATCGCAGCGTCCAGGTTGCGGCGCTCCTGCGCCCTCCTACGCTTGATCCACCTTCGGACGGCTGGTATGGTGAAAAAAATGACGCAAAAGTGAGAATTCAGGAGGTACGACGGAAGCGGAAAGAACACAATTGCATCCTCTAAAAGAATATCACCACATACCCCACTGGATCTTGATAGCAGCGGACTTGGTACGCTGGTAGTGGAGGTGCGCCAGCCTGCGGCGGACCTTGCTCTGGATGAAGGTCGCGACCTCGTCCAGCTTCTGCTTGCGCTTCTTCTCGAGGAAGGCGAGCTAAATATACAATGCAAAATCGAAGGGTCAACACGGAGCGAAGGAAAGCGGCTCCCCTGACCATCCTACAACCATCCCCGTGCCGTCGATGGAATACGCTCGCAAATGAAACCAAAAGCGCACCTGTCCGGCCCTAAAGAAGACCTTAGTCAAACCCATCTGGAACTTATCCTCGTCGACCAAAATCTTGCTAACAATGTTAAGTGTAGTAGCCTTAGGGTCTTCTACGCGCTCCTTGGAGTGAATAAGGATGGTGTATCGGTCTGCAAAGTCCTCAAAGTAAGACTTGGACGGGTAGCCTGCGCAGGAGATACGGATGGTTTCGAGGACACCGCAAGCGCGAAGCTGCTGGAGGACCATCTGCGGCTCAAGCTGGAAGGCGACCTTTGCGCTGTTGGGCTTGATACAGCGGATGTAGTGCGCTTCGGTGAGGCGGATCGTCTCCATAAGGTTGACGAGCGAAGCTTTGAAGATAGAGCCGAGCGTGGGTTTCTTGGCTGTCCCTGGACCGCCGCGGCCCGGGCGGGGCTGTGGATGAATACGGAGCAAGACGTTAAAACATCACGTTTTCTTCGAATCGGAAAAGGCGGCTAAATCTACTTAAACACTCCGCCCGGCATCGCCGAAAACCTACCGGCGTCGCTTCCGCCTTCGGAGCCTCCTCCTCGACCTTAATAACGTCCTTCAGGAACTCAAATTCACTCTCGTTCAGCACCGCCATCTGCTCGTCCGACACAGTGTCCTTGTTCTTCTCGATAAAGCCGTCGATATCGTAGACGACGTCGTTCGCGTAGTGCTTGATAGTGAAAGCCTGCTGACCAAAGCGAGGCTTCTCGAAGAACTTGGCCGTAGGGACGCCGAACCGCTGGTAGAGCTTCGTAATGAGCGAGTTGTCGGAGCCCGAGGGGAGACGCGACTCTTCGTCGAGGAGGTCGAGGATACCGAGTTTGTTCTCGATCATGTCAATGCAGGGCTGGTTGTCGTTGAAGTCGATGAAGGACTAAAAAAGGGAAATTTGCACGGTTTAGCAACGTGATAACGCCAACGAGTCCAAGAATGAAGCATGCTACTGATGTTCGAGAACGTACCCAGTTGATCTTCTCGCGGACGTACTCCTCCTGCTCGAGCTTGAAGACGTGCGCGTTGAACTCCTGCTGCAGCTTCTCGTTCGCGTAATTCTGGGTAGAGACGATCGCGAAACACGCAGAAGAGGTTAGCTCACTCGATGCGAGCGTATCGGCATCATCCGCCCGCGCCCCCGCCCCCCTCTTTCTCCGTCCCACCCCCCTTCAATGCAAGGCCACTTACAATACAGAACTGCTCGAACGAGTTCTTCTTAAAGTGCTCAAACCCGTAAATATCGAGTACACCGATGAACCGCTGCCCGGCCTTTCCGTCCTTGCTCAGGTTGTTGTTGATAACCTTGACGAGCCAGTCGAAGAGCATCGAATAGATGAACTTTGCGATGGAGTCCCTGCCGACGATGGCCTGGTACTGGTTGAGGCCGGTGACGATCTTTTCCGAGCGGGTAATGATCTGCTTCTTTACAATCCACTTTTTGAAGAGGGTTGGGTTAACGCCGAGGAGCTTGACGACCTGGACGAGCGCCGGGTCGTCGTCCGCGATATTGGCTTCGTCGCGGGTCGCGGTGACCTTAATGTTGCCGATGTGGAGGAGAGCGGCACAGATCTTGAAGATGAACCTGGGAGGGGAGCAGGGGGTCAGTACTCGATGAGCGAATAGCTGGTTTTCAGAGCATCAAGAGCTGGCAGTCGTAACTCACCATTGGGTCTTGAGGGAGATTCCAATGTCTGACAGCGCCTTCGACGTCTCCACGAACTCGGCCGCGTCATCGACGTTAGGAACGACACCGGTACCACCCTGGTTCAGATAAAAGAAGCTGTCCCACGAGCCAAGGCCAAGTTCCTTACGCTCCGCCGCGGGAGCACCGGCGCAGAGCTGGTAAAAGATGTGGTAGTTTCGTTCTTCGAGGGGAGAAACGAAAATAGGCATCAGATAGATAAACATTCGCGAGGCCGTGCTTCGGTAATCCCATACGCATGTGCAATACATATCACGACCCCACATCCGCGCTCAACTCACCCGTAGCCGGCTGGAAAATAAGACGAGATCGCTCGAGAAGGTAGGTACGAATCTTTGCACCGGTAATGCGAACGCTCGGGTTTTGGGGCGTCGGGTCCGAGAACAAGATCTCCATGTACTTTCCGAAACGCGAACTGTTGTCGTTACGAGTTGTTTTCGAGTTACCAAAGGACTAATAGAAATATCAATTATGTTAAATTAGGAATTGGGTCGCACGGTTCGACGGGTGTACGCCTATCGATCTACCCCCTATCCACCCCCCCCCCCCCGGCCCCTCCCCCCCCCAACAAACAGGATCCCCACCTCCATGATAGGGTTCGTGGCCATAACAGCCTGTTCGATCTCACTATCCCCGCCCGCCGCGCGAGATTTGCTAAGATCGTCGACCGTGGCAAAGTAACGCATAATGTAACGCGCGGACTGGGTCTTTCCTGCTCCGGACTCTCCCGAAACAATAATCGACTGGTTCTTATTATCCTTGATCATGTTTCGGTAGGCCTCCTCGGCAACGGCGAACTGTGAATCGGATGGAGGAAAGAACGGTTAGACGCGACCACGCGATTCCGCTCGCGATCCGGAAGATGATCATCCTCATACCAAGTGGGGATCCAGCTGGTCGCGGCGCTGACCAGAGTACCCTCTGTGAAGAATGTAGCAGTTAAAAGTCGGATTCATTAAGTACTGATTGATTCTACTACCCCCATTAGCTATTCACCTCATGATTTCTGGCCCGTAGAGGGAAAGGCGGGCGAAGGGGTTCATCGCGATCAGGACGATACCGGAGTAGGTGTAGATGGTGTTCTGGTCGAGGTATCGTGTTCTGATCTTATGAAGAACGGCGGCTTCGTGGAGGTACGAGAGGTTTGCCAAGTCATCGT
Organism: Blyttiomyces helicus; assembly: GCA_003614705.1. Taxonomy (NCBI): domain Eukaryota; kingdom Fungi; phylum Chytridiomycota; class Chytridiomycetes; genus Blyttiomyces; species Blyttiomyces helicus. The sequence continues at coordinate 2,695 of KZ994365.1, read as the reverse complement.
CGCCATCCTGAAATAAACCATAAATTCGCGGTCAGTAGTGATCTTCCGAAATAAAACTCTAGAAATCGAGCCGCATCTAAGTCGCTTACAAGTGCGGGAGGGTTATTCAATGGGGGAAGATCTGCAAACTTGTTCGCGGTGAGTTTCGCTATGGTAGATTCGAAGGTGACGTTCTATTTCGGAGGGTAGAGATAGGACCGCATGACGCGTTAGTCTTCGGCGATTAGGCTAGTCCACGGTAGAAGCCACTCCGGCCCCTCCGAGGGAATCTCCGCCGTAACCACGTCGGCCATCATGCCGCGCCTTGTCTCACCTTATTCAGCGCGTCAATATGAAACGCCATCTTCACCGACTCCCCAGTCACGTTGCGCTCGGTGAGCTTCCCCATAATCCATCCTTCGGCCTCATCCGGGAACCAGGCTTCTGTCCCCGTGGTGTAGACCTCGAGGGCCTTTTCAAGCGTTTGGACCATGGCGAATCAAGATCAAAATGTGAGGGTTGACTGCCTTGTTTACAGGGAGGGGGAAGTTGGCTAAGGAAGAGAGGGGATTTCACGCGACTGAGTATAACAAGTGACATGTTAAGCGGGGGGCGGGAATGAGAGCGGGGGCGGGTGGGGGTGAGACTCACGTGAGTGGGGGGGAAGGATATGGGAGGGGTGGGAAGAGAGATCTAGGAACTGTGGGGGAAAGGAGATCAGAAGAGGGTTCGGGATTTCCAAACGGCATAGGGGATCACGCAATCCTGGCAAGATTGCAGAGTTTGGAAGTGTCTGCTCCCACCCCTTGCGTCGCGATAACGCTGGCCGGAGCACTGTGGCGGGAGCGGTTCACATGCTGAACGCACATGGCGTCACTCCGCTCCAGTCGCGAGTGACCAAGGGGGCAGGACGTGCAAGGCACCCGCGGGGACCTGTGCGCAGGCAGACGTGTACCTTCAAAAAAAGCACTTTCGGCCAACAGAGACCAAACGTGGCGGGCGACGAGGTGAGCAGTTTCTTTTCGCACGAGGAGTATGGGATCGGCAGCAGTGATTAGTGATAGCCGGCCCGCAGTCAGTCAGCGGGAGTCTGCAGGCCGCGGTAGGGAGTTGCGGACAGGTTGCGACGGGACTCTGGAGAAGTCCAGCGAGTCAGTAGATAGAAGGACCAGGGGAGAGTGAGTGGGAGGGACTTGAGCTTTGTGTCGAGGAGAAGCCAGCGAAGGGATGTCTTGCAGGGACTGGGAGGGGAGGGGGAGGACCTTGGAGTAGGACTCGTCAGATTGTGCCGCGCCGCCGGGCTCAGCTGTTATAAGAGGGACTTTGCGAGGATGGCTTTCCCATAGGATCCTATGGAAACACTGAAAATCCAACACTCTGAGATAATTGTAAACTGGTGGCTGAAAGTTGCTAGTTGCCGGCGGCCACTGGGGCGAGGGGCGCAACGACAACGACTCGCAGGGTGACGTCCCTTCTGTTTTGACTCTTGTCTTGGGTGTCTCACTTGAGTTTGTCTTTGGTCAATGTCCAGCTTCCTGTTGTCTATGGTCAATGTCCAGCTTCCTGTGGCAAGTGTCAAAGTGTCTTCCCACTGGAAGCCAGCCCGACCGGCTGTCCGACTGGGGACTTGGGACAGCTTGGCTTCAACCAGTTACCTCTTACTGTCACTGTTACCACAGGTTACCGCCCTCTTGTATACTGAATCCTGAATCACTGTCTACCTCGGTAGTCGGTATATTGCTGCAGTACTGTTTGACTCTTCGCACTCTCATTCATGCTGCACATGCTTCGCCTCAACAGAGCCCGCCCGCATTAATTTATTCGAAGGCGATCTAGCCATCCTCCCCTCCCCCTTCACAATTGCCCAGAGCCCCTAGCCCCTTTCAGTTCCGATGAACCGAAGCGTCAGGCGTCATTGGCTGCATCCAAGTATTAGCTGTGCCAGCATCTGCTAGCATGCATACAAAATAATTGCTATGATATGCTGTATATATAGAGCCAGCCGGAATTAATTTATTCGAAGGCGATCTACCTTGAATCCTTGATGCTCCCAAGTCATCGCACTTTTCTTTCCCTCCCCTCTCCCCTCCCTCCCTTCCTCTCAACCGAACTTCTGACTTCTTCAATCCTCGTTCCGCTCCGTGACACAAAGACCTCCTTCCACTGCTCCGCTCCCAGACCCACCCCCGTACAGGACATGGCTCAGTCCACCCCTGCTGACTCGCTCTACGTCAAGTTGGAACGAATAGGTGCGTGCGAGGACAGAAAACCTCATGCCGCCGCCCTCACAGACAGCACTTGCTCTGGCCTGCGACGCCGACCTTCTTCGCGACCGCAAACCCTCTGGGCCCCCCGCTGGCCGTAGCCACCCGCGGACACGGAGCCCGCGTGCGCGCGTTCCATGTGCTTCGCGGGGTGGGCGACGCGACGGGGACTCCACAGGCCTCGCGAAGCACGGCGCGTGAGCAGCGGAAATGGTGGCTGGTCAGAGTTGGGGGGGGTGGGGTTGCCCGCCAACAGCTGCGGTGATAAAAGTGGATGACAGCCCGTCACGAGAGATTCTCCCTTCTCTAGCGGATTGCAATCCCGAACCCTCACGGTCTCGACCCTCCCCACAAAAATAGGAAAGGGCTCCTTCGGAGAGGTGTACAAAGGGTACGAATATCCCCCCCAAGATCGAGATTTTTCCATCGAAACCTCGCTTTGCCAGCCCCCC
>KZ994364.1:0-12475 GCA_003614705.1 Blyttiomyces helicus | reverse complement strand
CATGTATCCCTCCCATTGTAAACCATCCTGATCAACACCAGTCCTGGGCAATACATCTAGTCCTGCCTCCAAGTCCCCTTCCCTTCTAGACCTCTCCTGCTCCTCTCCCCTTCCAGCCCCCTGTTGCTTGCACCTAGGCAAATCCCTATTGAAGTCCAGTCATCAAGTCCACATCCCCAACATCCCACCACCAATCCTGCTGCCCCTGACAGCAGCTGACAGCGGTTATGGAGGCGCATACAGGAGCTTCGACAGATGACATGACGGTTATTACAGACATGGAGACAGAACTCGAGGGAACACTCATGGGGGTACTCATTGTGTAAAAGGAAGACGCTGAAGTAGTACATGGACTGGATCATGACAGATGCGGCAGGCTGTTGACATAGAATGATTGCGCCCTGCTGTCCAGGAGCAGCGTAAGGGAACAATGTCGGTGACCATGCGGGAATAGGATTGCGGTAGCCAGAGGGGAATAGGCTTGGCCAAGCATATGTGGATGCTACAGGTGTAGCGCAAGGAAATGGGAAGGGTGGCTGAGGGCCTGGCTGGGCCTGATTTGGCAGGGACTGTCCCATCTTGTATATCCTGGCCCAATGTTTTTGTTGACATGTGAATACGACGACCTGAAAAATGCCAACTGAGAAGGTAGGATGCTGAGTTGAGCCCTGGCATAAGTGTATTTGGCAACACTCTGGGCGCAGTAGTGTTCTTTTGGGCTGATGACATCTATTCAGCTGAATTTATTGTGGGCAGTGAAGGCGTAGCTCTCGTTTTGTAAATGTCCTGGAAAAAATTCGAGTCGTGTCATGGTTGTCTGGTTCTGCCCAATCGATGGGACAATGGCGGCACCAAGGGTGGGAGTCTTCATGCCTCAGGCCTTGTAGTTGTTGATCGACTCAGTGTCTATGATTAGGGGCTGGCTGGTGTATCAGACTGCTAGTCAGGCTTGGTTGAGAAGACAGTAGGACTGACTGTTGTACTCTGATAAGCTCACTCCAACGCCTAGGTTTGCAAGTTGAGCTTGAAGCCGTTGAACACGCTCTTGGGGAAGTGGTGATTTCCAAAGCCAGTTATGTGAATAGGAGCTACAGGATGGCCAGCGGGATGCCGTGGGGTATCCAGAGGTGTGCCTACGGGAGGGGCAAGAGGGCTGATGTATTTTTCCCCTGGCTGGTATCCAATGTTTTGCTTCATCCGTTGAGGAATGGGTTGAAGTTGCCGCAGAGGTCCTGGCTGGTGAGAGGGTAGACCGTAGCAGCGGGGTCAATTTGCCAGCTGGGCTGCGAAAAGGGGGGCATCGTAGATGGAATTTTGATTCAGGTTCTCTGAGCAATAGTCTTCCAAGATGACACTCAAAGAGGAGACAATGTTTGCCAGTACTTCAATGATTCAGTTCAGGCTGTTGTGCTTCTCAACCACCGCGGCTTTGCCTGAGCGGATTTCCTTTCAGAGGCTCTCGAGGGGCGCGTTGAAGCTGGTTGGGGAAGTTGATTGGGCGAGGTTGATCCAGATGCTGCCAAGGGTGCGAGCGAAAGCGGCAATGATGTTGGCCAAGCGGATGGGGTCAACGTAGCCTGAGCTGTGGATACAGGTCCAGGGGCAGGGGTTGGTCTGCTTGCTATGCGGTGAGATCTGCCAACACCCCCAGTGGCTCCACTGCCCACACTGGAGTAAAACAATCAACATTGGATGTTACGAGTGGGGCACCAACAAGAAAAAAAAGGGTGTTCCTGAAGGCGGTGAAGAGGTTGAAGGTACCACAGCAGTTTTGGGAAGGAAGTGTAGGTTTGTTTGTGGGAAAGGGTCTGACTAGGGACAACAGGTTGGTCCTTTGTCGCTTTGTACAATGTAGATGGGAATTACAAGGGGAGCCTGGGAAATTCCTCATTCAGAACAGAGTTACACCAGTGTCAGAGATGAGTGCGACTTGTAAAGTCCGGAGATGGACCAGGAGTCGTGGTCCAGTCTGAGCGGCTGATGACGATAGGGTCTCTTCTGGGTGAGCAGCAAGGGGGAGCGGGCTAACTTCTTTCTTGAACTATTTCTTGTACCCCTTGGTTTCCTTGATGTCTTTGAGATGGAGCCATTGATTGTCCACGTCTGGGTAGCCAAGCCATTTGACAAGTAAGAGTTGAAAGTAGGATCTGTCTGTGCGTTGTCTGCCGTAGTCGTGGTTATAGACAATCTCGTAGATGATCCAGTTGTCTTTGCCTTCCGTGTCAGTTGGAAAAGGGTAGGATCTGATGTTGGTGTTGCAAAGGATGGAGGAGTTCAGTAGGGTGAGGGGCTTCGAGCTGTCAATGTGGAAGTACAGCCAGATGTGGTGGAAGCTGCTAGTCAAGATGTCAAGCTTGTAGCTGCCTGGGGTTTGGCCAGGGTGAATGATCTTGGATGAGCTAACCAACGACCCATGACCTTATCTGGTAGCAAGGTTTGGAGCGGAGTGGCGATACTGGTGATGTTGAGGAGGACTTGGTCTCCAGATTCATAGAGGATTGGCTAACGGTTCTAATTACAGGAGATGGAATATCTATGTTGCGTTGTCGGACGGCTGCCTCTACAATAGCTTCGAAGTCTTTATGTTCTTGGGATAGCACAAGTGGATGCTTTCTGGTTGTGCTTTTACCCATGGCTGGGTTTTGCTTGTCAGGCCATCGGAATTTGAGAGAGTTGGGGATGTAGCTACATTCGGTGAAGAACGGCGGTAGATCTAGTTTTCTGGTTGGCGTGGTGTTTATGTTGACTTCGAGGAACTGAAGGAGTCTTGACCAGTTGTCGCCGGTTTTGTCGAGGTAAGGCTCAAGGACCTTTTTCACTGGCTGGAACATTCATTCACAGATGCCGTCGGTTCGCTTGTGGCTGGCCGTGTTGTCCTGGATGCCAGCGAGTTCGGTGAAAGCTTGCCAGAAGGCTGACATGACCTTATCCTCGTGATCTGTAAAAAAGACTTGAGGTCAGACAACCTGGGAGTAAAATCAAGAGTTGAAGAAATCTGCTAGGGTTTGTGTTGTCCATTCTGAAGGGGAAAAGTGTTTAGCAAAGCAGAGGCAGCAGTCGACGGGTTGCTGTATGGTCCGAATGGTACTGGTATTTTGAAGCTTCAAATCTGATCATTTCCCAGCAGGTGTGAGGAACTGGGAGAGGATGATCGAAGCCATTGCTTTGGTTGGGACCCTCATAGCGTTGGCAGTCCAGATATTTAGTGATGTACTGCTTGATATCTGAGAACATGGGTGGCCAGTACTACTTTGTGACGATCTTCTTCATGGTCTGGGATAGGCGTTTTGGTCATGGTATGGTTCCATAATGGATCCACGCATGACCTCCAGAATGTGGACTCGCCAATCATGGAGAGAAAGCCTTCGTTGAATCTAGGCTTGGTAAGGTCACTTGACTATGATATTTTATTTCCGGCATTAGCTGGCCGTGCCTTTTTGTCAAGGGCATTGTCATTGATGGATTGGTAGTGGAGCCATACGGCTGACTTACTGGGTTGAAGAGTCGGCGGATAGTCAGTCAATTGGTCGGGCCTGAAGATTGAAGAGGAGTAGAGTGCTAGCTGGAAGTTTGGTCCGTTCTTGGCGTTTGTCGCACTCGCGGCCTTTTGAGATGCGTTTGAGAGGAGCTCTGCAACAGTATTGGATCTACTTGGTAAGTATTCAACAAAGAAGTCATATTCCTGGAATTCATTGATCCAACCAGCTGGTTGTCACCTAAGCTTTGGGAGAGTGTTCAGGCTGATAATGCACTTGTGGTCTGTGAACACCTGGAAGTGGATACAGAGGAGCTTGTGGCAATCCGCTTGCATGAGTTTGACAAGCGCAAGCAGCTCTTTTTCATGTACTGGGTAGTTCAGCTCCGCCAGCTTCATTTTGTGACTGAAGTACGAGAGTCAAAGTCAAGGGAGGTTCATCAGGCCTCTGATGGTAGTCGGAAACGGCCTCGTAATCAGATCATCATCCTTAGCGCGCTGAGCCGCCGCCCATCTGCCTATGGCGTAGCCAGAGACGTCGAGAAGAAGACTTAGGTTTGGAGGCTAAGATCAAGCTGGCAGCATTGGTGCAAGTGGAGATGGCATGCTGGGGATGCTCAAAGGAGAACTGTTGATGTTTGGCCTAGACCAGGTGCTTCATTTCCTACTGTAACTCTGAAAGCGGGTAGGTGATCTCGGAGCAGTTGTCGAGGTTGGGCAGGAGAGAATCGGTGAATCCCAGGAATGACTGGATGTCTTGAGCGTTTTGATTGGTTTCCTATTCAAGGATAGTGACGATTATGGACAGAGCGATGGAGATGCCGTCTCGCCCAACTTGATGACCACAGAACCCGACTTCTTCCTTGCCCTAGACACATTTCCGCTGCTTGACGTTCAGTTCATGCTTGAGTAGGATTGCCAGGACTTCTTCGGCGTGTTGCTTACATTCCTCTTTGGGTTCCAAGTAAATTAGGATGTCATCGTGGTAGGCGATGACAAACTTGTCTTACAGGTGACCAAAGATGGTTTTTTTGAAGCTATGCAAGCAGGCATGGGTATAAGATAGTCCGAAGAGCATGTCTAGGAAATCAAAGTGGCTGTATCATGTTTAAATTTCCGTATTAGAGAAGTGTCATCTGTGACCCAGATTTTACCGTACTTGTCTCTGACGTCCATGAGAGTGAAGTATCAGGCTTCGGCCAGTCGGTCGCGCATCTTGAGGAGGCTGGGTAGCGGTGTCTGATCTCTTTTGGCAACAGAGTTGAGACCATGATAGTTGAGGCATTGCTTCGCCCTGCCATCCTGTTTCGGGCTAATAGGATGGGCTCCCCATGCCCACCAAGTAACACTATCCCTTTTCAGGGTAGCCATGGATCTGCTTATTTAACGTGTGGAGCTCATCCTGGGTGAGTGGGCGAAGCAGGTAGAATTTCGGCTGAGCATCTTTCAGGAGTTCAAGCAAGAAGGTGTGCTTGCTTTGATCAGGCAGGAGGCCAACGTTTGACTTGAACAGCATCGTTTTGTTGTATTTGTTGATCAGTTTTCGAGTTAGATGTGCTGTCTGTTCATTGCAACGTCGACTGTTGGTATCAGGATGATATCTGATCAACGAGCTTCTTTGGAGTGCCAAGACAAGTAGTATGGATCTCAATGAAGTTCAAGTTGTCAGGACTGTGTTCCGGAGTGCACCGGACAACATATTCAAATTTTCAGTTGCCCAATGCTTTGGGAACTGGTTGGGCTCCATCTCCGAAGCACCTAGAACAGGAATGAATCGGGGGGGTTCAGGATCTGAGAGTTCATTTTCATGGCTTAAGGTGATGGGAAAGATTCGAGAGCTGGGGGGAGGGCAGTACTTCCCTGATTCTGGGATTAGAGGCTTTTCCCATCCGCGGAGGACCTGTTGCAAGGGAATGCTGAGTTTCCGCTTTTTGATGATCAATAAATATTTCTATAGCTGGTCATGACGCATCGTGATGCTAAGCAGTGGTGAGGGCTTGGAACTCCTTAGCTAGAGGGAGGCTGAGTATGAAGTTGTATCTGATGGGGGTGATGACAAAAAGTGGGGCCTTGAGCTCGGCTATGCTTCTCAAGGCATGGTCTACCACACTGATGTCAGTCAAGTCCTGTAGGTGGAATGTGTTTGATCGCCACTAGCTGCTAGGTCAATTTATAGGAGTCCGGAGGACTTGACTTTGCCAAGACGTTGCTTAGCAACAAAGCAGTAGGATACTACTAGTCTTAGCAAAGTCAGCTTCTTAGCTGGCACCTTCTAAAATCCAAGCTTTTCGCGATGAGGTCCCATGAGGGGTCCCATATCCTGTCCAATCTCTTGGCTCCCTTTCGCTCATGTGAGATCTGCATGGCGCATTCGGGGTCAACCGTCCGGAGGCAAGGGTTCACCCCAAGGTGGTCAGTTTGAAAACGATGGTCCGTCGGGTCCTGGCTCTGAAGATTCTTGTCGCGGCAAAGCTGCTGTTGCTCTGCTTTGAAGGAGTGAGACACGGTGTCCCAGGTACTACTTCAGCGTCCACCTAATCCGCGAACAGTATCCCCACGAGCTTTTCATCAAGAGTTGGTGCCTCAGTGAGGTCTACCTCCCTCTCCGTAATTACCGCTGTGTCTTTTGCCGGCGCTCCCGTTTGAGCTTTAATTTTCCCCATCAGGAATGGCAGGTTGCTAACATGAAAGGATTGCGCCCAGCTGTCAAGGAGCGGCCTAAGGGGGTGATGTTGAGGATGGTGCGAGGATAGGGCTACCGGCGGCAGCTAGGAATAGGCTCGGCCAAGCGTATGCGGCGGCAACGACATGGGGCTAGGATATGGGAAGGCTGCCTGAGGGCCGGGTTGGTGCCAAGTTGGCTGAGAATGTCCCACTTCTTACGGACTAGGGCGGTGGTTTCTAAGACGGTGCTAAGGCGACAACCTGAGGAGTACTTACTGTGAAGGTCGGATGCTGAGCTGGACCAAGGCATCCACATATTTGGCATCACACTTGGCACTGTCTTGTTCTTCTTGGCTAGGACCATTGACATCCACAACGCCAAAGTTCTAGTAGGTGTGGAGGGCTTGGCTGATCATTTTGTAGATGTCCTGAGGAATTCCGAGTCTAGTCATCATTGTCTGGTTCTGCACAACGGATTGGACAATGGTGTAGGGTTCTTGGTGATTATAGCTTTGTAATAATAGATCAAGTCAGTGTGCATGATTGAGGGCTTGTCCCTGTATTGGACTGTGAGGCAACTTTAGCTGAGAACACGCTGGAACTGGCTGTTTTATTTGGATAAGTTGGCTCGAGAGGGGAGTTCAGCAAGTTCCAGCTTGACACTCTTGACCTCTTTCTTGAGGAAGTAGTGGCTCGCAAAGGCAGTGATCTGAATAGCCACGCAAGTAAAGCCAGCGGTACGCAATGGAGTACCTGGAGGTAGACCTGCGGCAGGGGTCCTAGGCCTGCTGTATTTCTGGCACTGGTTGGTGACTCACGTCTTGCACGGTCAAATGAGGAATGTGTAGATGGCGTGGCAGAGGACCTGTTGGTGACAAGGTAAACCATAGGAGGCTTTGGTTGATTGGCAGCCTGGGCTGCGAAGAGGGCCGCATCATATATGGCGATTGGCTTCAGGTTCTCTTCGCGGAATTAGTCCAGGTGGTTCCTCTTGGAGGAGTCTAAGTTTGATATGACTACCAAGCTTTGGTTGATGCTGTTGTTCTTCTCAACCACTTTGTCTAGGCCAAGGGAATTTCTTTTCGGAGGTTCTCGAAGCACGTGTTCAAGTTGATTAGGGAAGTGGATTGGGTAAGGTGGATCTGGACTTTGCTGAGGTTGTCAGCAAAAGCAGTCTTGATGTCGCCCAAGTTGATGGGGGTCAGCATACTTTGAGAGGTGGATCCAGGTCCAGGTACAGTGGTCGTTCTGCTTGCTCTGCGGACAGATCCACCAACACTCCCAGTTGCTCTAACGCCCGCACTTGCTCTCCGTCCAACTCCAGACATGTTAGTAACCATGTTCGTAGCTTGCTAATGCCGAGGTTCCCCATACATCCTTGATGGCCCTCAGTCCTGACTTGCGTCACAATATCTAGGGGTCTTGTCTTGATGCGTTGCTTATGAATACAGATAATCAGAGGTGAGAAAGGAACAGAGTGGAGCTACAGTGTAATGAACTGACACAAATCAGTGCTCTATAACACCAAAGGGAAATCAGAGTAAAACTAGGTAAGTTTGAGATTGCTAGAGAGGCACCAACAAGGATATAGAAGGGGGTTTCTGAGGGCGTCAAAGAGAAAGAAAGAACCACAACAGTTTCAGCAAGGGAGTCTTTACATGATTGAGGGAAAGCGTCTGACTGAGGCGCATATGTCAGTTATTTGTTGCTATGTAAAATTTAGACGGGTATCACAAGGAGAGCACAGTAATTCTCTCACTCTTGGTGAAGTCCCACCAAGGTCCAAGACTTGTACGACACGTGAAGTCCAAAGATGGACCTGGAACAAAGAAGGTTCTCAAGGAAAAGGCAACTGTGTGCTCCCATTCTCTAGGGGAGTCTCACTAGTTATTCCCACACTATAGCAAGTGGGAAAAAAGGATATGAAAAAGTCCAAATGGGCGCAATTCATGACAGAGCGGCCTTGTACCAGGTACTATGTCTGCGTCCTCGTCTCCCAAGAGGAGTACCCCCATGGGTGATTCCTTGGGAGCTGGTGCCTCAGCGAGGTCCTCCTCCTTTTCTGTAATAACTGCCACATTCTCTGATGGCGCTCCCGTATACCTCTCCATACCCCCCGTGAGCCATGGGATGTTGTCGTGATGTAATGATTTCGCCTGGCTGTCCAGGAGCAGTGTAAGGAAGCGTTGATGGTGACTGTGCAACGGTAGGGTTGCTGTAGTGAGCTGGGAAAAGGCGGGGCCCAGCAAATGGGGAGGCTACAGGCATAGCACGAGGAAATGGGAAGGCTGGCTGAGAGTTGAGCTGCAGCCAATTCCACAGAGATTGTCCCAGTTCATATGGGCTCCCTTGGTTGTTTTGAATGCTGTGCCAAGTCAACGACTTCAAGAAATCTGAATGTGAAAATAGGATGCATAGCTGGACCAAGGCGTCTGCGTATTTGGCGTCGCATTAGGCAATGTCCCTTTCTTCTTGGCTAGGACCATTGATGTCTACAAGGCCAGAGTTCTTGTTGATGTTGAGGGCATAGCTGATCCTTTTCTAGATGTCCAAAGGGATTCTGAGTGGCGTCATGGTCGTCTGGTTCTGCACAATAGATTGGATATGGCGTCGCCAAATGTAGGGTTCTTCATGATTCCAGCTTTGTAGGAATTTGTATGGACCGGGAGGAGAGCTTGGTTGAGAAAACAGTAGAACTGGCGGTTTCTTCTGGATGATCTGGCTCCAAAGGCAAAGTTGGCGAATTCAAGCATGATCCCATTGACCAAGCTCTTGGGGACATAGTGGTTTGCGAAGGCAGCGATGTGAATACGCGCCGGAGGATAGCTGGCGTGATGCCATAGAGTACCCAGAGGTGCGCCTTTAGGAGGGGCAATACGTCTGCTGTATTTCTCACGCAGGTTGTCGACCCACATCTTGCACAATCCAATGAGGAATGTGTCGATGGCGTGGAAAAGGTCCTGGTTGGTGAGAGGGTAGACTGTAGGCGGCAGTGGTTAGACGGCAGCCTGGGCTGCTGAGGGGGCCGTATTGTAGATGGCAATTTGCTTCAGGTTGTCTTTGGGGTATCCTTCCAGGTAGGCACTAACGGAGAAGATAAAGTTAACCACTACTTCAATGCATCGGTATAGGCCGTCCGCCTTCTCAACCACCTTGGTTTTATAGTAAACTGATAGAAAGGGAGTAGCTTGCTGATGCTGAAGTTCCCCGTAGAACCTTGATGGCCCTCAGCAGTCCTGACTCTTGTCACAATATCCAGGGGTCTTATCTTGACCAGCTGCTTACAAACAAAGATAATTGGACATGAGGAAGGAATGGAGTAGAGTTACCATGCGATCAACCAACTAAATTGGCACCCTATGAAAGCAAGGGGAAAACGGAGTGAAACTTTTGAAGATCAAGTTTGCCAGAGAAGAACGGACAAGAACAACAAAGTGGGCTTCTGAAGGCGGCGCAGAGGGCAAAGGAACCGCAGCAGTTTTGTGACAGAAGTGTAGGTAGGATTAAGGAGGAAGAGTCTGATTGAGGACCACAGGTTGGTTCTTTGTCGCTATGTACAATGTAGATGAGAGTTACAAGGGGATTGCGGGAATTCTCTCACTTTGAGCAAAGTCCCACCAAGGTCAGAGATTATTGTGAAGCATGACGTCCCAGGATGGACCGGAAACAAAGAAGGTTCCCGCTGTATAGAACCTCACAACAGCATGCTCACATACTTCAAGTAAATCCCTCTGATTCGTCCCCTACTTTAAATGGAGGGATAAAGGGATCCAAATGAGTCGAAAAGGGAACAATTCAGCACACTCTCCTTGTCTGCGGTGTAAACAACTTCATTCTTGTGGCCGTTGCCTGCCAGGTCACCAGATACCTTCTCGTTGATGCCGTATCAATTTGGATGAAATTGAGGTGGTGCACGGCCAACAGGCCGTTGACACGTTCATCGACAGAGTCGCCTGTGGGATCTGTCCATTGCAGAAAAGTGTCCATCACCAAAAAACTGGAGTTTCCAGGCCCTTTGCCCCCACCTATCTCTTCCCATCCTTATTGCTTACTAAGGTACTCAATGAAGTACTTGGGCCTGTCCATGCCAGTAGCACTGCTCTTGGCCAAGCCTCCCTTTGCCGTGTACGCATTGCACTGAGAGATCAGCGCGTTTCATTTCTTGATAAGATTCTTCCCATTGACCTTGATGGTTGCAAGAATAGGCTGGAAAGGGTCAGGGCAGTGACATCATCAGTAGGAGTATGGTTGCAACTGTAGCTGCCCTAGGCAAGCAACCCACAATACCCAGCACCCCCCCCCCCCCCCCTACTGACCCACACCAGTCTCATTGCAACCCGCGTGGGCAATTCGGTCCTAGAAAGTTTTCCGAATCACAGCTCAGGTGCCGCGAGCGGGGATGTGGCCCTTCCTGAAACTTTGTTGATGCTTGCCACTCCCTGCGGTAAGAGCATCCGTCATTGTATCCATCCACAACAGGTTCTTGCAAGTTGAGCCTTTAGCGGTGACCGCAGCTTGCACGTTCTTGCCAGCAGGTGTCCTGTCTGAGACCTCCTTAGGGGTGGTGTTTTTGGCAGTAGCGAGCTGTAGATTGTGTTGTGGCTGGTTTCGTGGTAATTGTCTTTTTCTGGGCTCTCTTGCTGGAGAGGGTGCCGTCCGCATTTTCGACGGCATGTGAGAGGAGGATGAGAGGGGGCTGTTCACTTTTGTAGATTTCTTTTCGTAGTTCAGACTCTCAGATTGAGCTGCACCCCCCCCCAAATGGCTTGTCAGAACACCCCTCTCCACCCCCGTCTCCCCTCTTACCACTCCACCCCCATACCCACATTACGTGCAGCTCACTCAGAGTCTGAATTGTCTGCAATGGCCTTCCTGGCAGCAGGCTTATTGGCAGAGGCCTTGGACTTTGTCACGGTGTGTGTCCTTGCGGGTACGCCCGTGACGTCGACCGTGAGCCTCAGTGACATAAGGGTGGACATTTTTTGGAGTACTGAACACCGCCTCACCCTGCAAGCCCCTCTACCCGTCTCTGACCCACACAACGTACTCTGGGTCGAAGTTTGTTGGCGTCATGGCTGGTTGACAAACAGAATTGAAGTCTTGATGAGGTGAGAGATGGAGAGGTGGATGTGTCAGAGCGAAGGGACTTTGCGTCAGTTGAGTGCAAGAGATCATATGGAGCATGAACACTTGCACTCAACTGACTGGCGGATGAACAATGTTGCCATGCATGGAGGAGTTCGAACAAGCAAAGGGCTTAAAGATGTTGACATGGAAGTACAACCAGAAGTGGTGAATGCTGCTAGTCAAGATATCAAGCTTATAGGTGTCTTGAATGGGGCCAGGGCCAAATTTCTTAAAGGAGCCTCCCTAACAGGCGATGACCTTTTCCAGTAGGGAGGTCTTGAGTGGATTGTGATGCTGGTGGTATTGAGGAGGTCTTGGTCTCCGGCTTTGTGGAAGATGGGGTCGTAGTTTTGATTGTAGGAGCTGGCCTGCAGGCCTTGTGCCTGTCTGAGGGCCACTATCACAATTGCCTTGACTTCCTTCTGTTCTTCAGGAAATTTGAGTAGCCGCTTTCCGGCGATGGATTTGTCCATGGCCGGGATTTGCTCATCAGGTTGTCTGATTTTGAGGGAGTCAGGGAGATAGCCGCATTTGGTGAAGAATGGAGGAAGATGAAGGTCTCCGGTAGGTGTGGCGTTGATGTTGAGCTCATGGAATGGTAGCAGTCTTGACCAATTGTTGCCGGTTTGGTCAAGGTAAGGCTTCAGAACCTTCCTCACAGTGTGCATCATTTGTTCGCACTTGCTGTCGGTCTGCTGGTGGCTGGCTGTGGTAACGTTGTTCTGGATGCCGGCGAGTTTCGTGAATGCTTGCCAGAAGGCAGTCATGACCTTAGGTTCGTGGTTGGTGAAAAAGACCTCAGAGCAGCTGACCTGGGTGTATACCTGAGAGTTGAAGAGATCTGCAGAGTTCCTGCTGTCCATTATGAATTGGTCGGGACAAGGATGATCCAGGAAGAGAAATAGTTGACACAACAGACATATGGCTGGCCATATAGACTAAGTGAAACTGGCATGGCAAAGGCGTGGAATCTGATCAGTCACCAGCAGGTATGAGGGAACAGGACCGGATGGAGGAAGCCAGTGCTCTGCTTGGTGTTATCATGATCCAGAGCCAAGGTACAAGTCCTGTCCCAGAGCCACGGTACAGGTCGTGAACCAGAGCCAAGGTACAGGTCATGACCCCGAGCCATGGATCATTGCATGATCCAGAGTCATGGCACTTGGATACCATCTAGCACGGCCCCTATGCCCCATGATTCTGGATACC
>KZ994363.1:0-12491 GCA_003614705.1 Blyttiomyces helicus | reverse complement strand
TCCCGCTGTTTGAAAAGATGTATGTTGGGATGTTGAGTTTGAATAGGGCAAGTGTGGGGGCGGAGCAGGCGGCGACCTTCAGCTAGGCAAAGGCGGTTCCCTCCGCCGTGCACCAATTCAAGGGGCCGCCAACTGTAAGCACAGTAAGAAGGAGCAACATATGGGAGAACCCGTAGACGCTGTACTTGAAGAAGACCACCAGCCTGAGGAATTCTTGGACCTCGTGTTTGCATTGGGAAGTTGGCGGGGAGGTGACATCCTCAATTTCTGCTGGGTTGGTGGACATGCCATTCACAGAGAGAATATCCATCACAAGAATAGGTGGTATTGTTTTGCGAACTCATACTTCAAGAATTTAAGTTGCAGTTGGTGCTTTTGTAGTTCAAGCTGGTACCTCTGGGACGTGCACGACACGTTCTCCCACAGTATGAGAGAGGATGAGAATGTCGTCTAGATACACCAGGATGAATTCGTCATAGAGGTCAGGGAATATGGTGGTCGTGGTCCATGTAAACGTCGCAGGGGCATTACGCGGGCTGAATGGCAGGAGCGCAAATCAAAAGTGGCCAAACCGTGAAATGAACAAGGTTTCTAAAATATCCTTGTTCCAAATGCAAACATTGTAGATACCTTACTTTGGTTAAGTATCTGGTGACTTGAGGTGATGACACATTTTCTTGCTGCCAGGAAGCGCAGTAACTTGGCGCACCCTGTTGTCGTTGAGTGTACAGTAATCCTGGGAAATGCGGGTAGTGCGTATATTCTTCTGTGCAAAGAAAATGGCGGCACCTTATTGAGATGTGGACCGGAGGACACAACCTTTCCCAAGTAGGATCTTGTAGTTTGGCCAGGTTGTCCCTGAAGGCTTGGCAAAGTGGGAATAAGCATGGTCAGGATCCTTTTTTCAGGTGGATCTCGTGTTCCATGCCACGGATGAGGGGCAGTTCGGTGGGCTTGTCAAAAACATCCGAGAACTGGTGGATGTCCGTGTCGAGAGGGCTGTGTTTGCCAGAGGTGTCGATGAGTAGGTCACCTGATGAGGTGTTGACAACGGGGGCCAAGACCACCTGGGGGAGGCCTGCAGGGCCCATGGATACCCAAGCTTCTACTAAGTCAAGGTGGTGATTTTCCACAAACTTCTTGAAACAGCCAGGCTTGAGAATGAGAAACTGGGCACCAGCTCAGGCAAGGCGTGGTGACTGTGTGGGCGGGTGTGATGAACTGGCATAATTCGGGGCTCCATGACAGTGAGGGGAAGTATGAAGTAAAACCTGCCAAGTTAGAGGTTCCTAGAGAGGCGCCAACCAGGGTAACAGAGGAGGTTTCTGAGAGCGTCGAAGAGGGCAAAGGAACCAGAGCAGTTTCAGGAAGGAAGTGTAGGTATGATCGACGAGAAACCATCAGACTGAGGACCAGAGGTTGATCCTTCGTAGCTATGTACGATGTAGATGGGAAGGACAAGGGGAAAGCCGGATTCCCATCACTCTGAGCAAACTCCCACGGAGGTCATGAGATTAGTGTGACATGTGAAGTCCTAAGATGTACCAGAATCAAAGAAGGTTCCCACTGTCGATGATCTCACAACAGGTGGCTGCCATACTGTAAGTAAATCCCATTAGTCATCACACACTATAAATGGAGAGAAAAACGGATACCAATGAGTCAAAAAGGCGCAATTTATCACACCTTGTTGATTCTGTGGCTGGCAGAGAAGGTGGCTGAATCTAAGATGAAGCACGTAGGGATTCAGGACTCAGAGGAGTGGAGATTGGTAGACTTGGATTGAAGCATGTTCGTGGATGAGGAGTTGGGTAGATGTTGAAGAGAGTGAGTGAGATCCTGAGAGGAAGCAGGAGCGCCATCCATACTAAAAGATTGGGCTGAAATAATTTTGAGGGAATATTCAGAAAGTTTAGCAAAGGATTACGTAGAGACGGTTACATGGTATGCCGTTCCACCCTCTTTCAGTGCAACACAGATAATTTAGGATAATCGCTATCACCCTCTTGTGTCACACCATGGACGGTTCGGTAAGGGGAATACGTTCCACCCTTCTTGTGTCACAACACGTGCAGTTGTTCTCTAGGTGGTCACAGGCGATACTTCAAGGGGAGTCCCAGGGTGTCACGAGCAGTCTTCTGGTTGTCATATGGTTCTCTGGCACCCTCTTGCATCGTAATGCGTGCGGTTGTTCTCCAGGTCGCCTCTATGTTACTTCTGGGGGAGTCGCAGGCTGTCACCAGCAAGCTCTCCAGTTGTCCTAGGGATATCAGGCTCCTTCTAGCATTGAAAAAGCGTGCTCTGTTCTAAGGTGCTGGCTCCTTTTGCCTTGAAGCGCATGCCAGGGGCTGGCCGAGCCTAAAAGGTCAACAGTTGTACGCTAGGGACATCCGACTGCCTCTTGCGTTCTAACCTCTGCACTTATAAGGTTATCTGGCACCCTCTTGCGTCAGACCGCGACAAGTTATGGTGTTCATCTCTCTTGCTTGAAGGTTGAGGCAGTTATAATGTTACCGCTTCCTCTTGCAATGAAGTCATGATCACGCCCCAAAAGACTAAGGCATAGCACTAAATAACAACTCAGCACAACAACCAGCTTTTCATTATTGATTAAGCAGAAGTCGTGTTTAGGGGGACTGTAAATTGGTGTCGAAAGCCGGAAGTGGTGTGCGTTTGGCGGTCAAGGTTGTGGCTGGAGTCGGAGCAGGTGGCACCTATGGCGTTTCTTCTGGGTGGGCAGGGAGGATTCGCGGGCGAGCTTGTTTGTTTAGCTAGTTCTTTGGTGTTTCAGATGTCTTCAAAAATGAGCCATTGGTTATCCGGTCTGGGTAGCCGAGGCATTCGATGATGTCGTGTTGAGAGAAGGATCCATCCTTGCGTGGTCTGCTGTCGTCTTGGATGTTGACAATCTTCTCAAAGATCCATTATTCCTCGCCTTTAAAGCCGATCGGAGCAGGGTAGGATACAATGTCAGTGTTGCAATGGAGGGGGGAGATCAGTTCGGTGAGTGGCTTCAAGTTGTTGACGTGGAAATACGGCCAGACATGGTGGATGCTGCTAGTCCAGATGTCAAGCTTGTAAGTGTTCAGATTCAGGCTAGGGCAGATGATCTCGAAGGGGCCTGCCTAGCAAGCGATGAGCTGTTGAGGCTGTGAGGTTGTGAGCGGCAATGCTGGCTTTGTTGAGGAGTACTTGGTCCCCGGCTTTGTAGATGATAGTCTGGTAACTCTGAATGTAGGAGGAGGTGCATCCATCTCGTGCCTCCCAGAGCTTTATTTATTTGATTGCTTTCGCATCCTCTGGTTCTTGAGCGAACTCAAGGAGCTGCTTTTGGTTGTCAATTGGCCCCTAGCTGTGACTTGCTTGTTTGGCCATCTGAATTCAAAAGAGCCGGGGACGTAGCAGCATTTGGTGAAGAAGGTGGGTGGATCCAGATCTTCGTGAGGCATGATGTTTGTGTTAAATTTGAAGGACAGCAGGAGCCTTGACCAGTTGTTGCCCTGTCGGTCCAGGTAAGGCCTAAGGACATTCTTGACTGTCTGGATCACTCGTCCGCACTTGCCTTCAGCTTGGTGGTGTTGAGCTGCGGTGATGTTGTTCTGGATGCCTTCGAGATTAGTAAGTGCTTGCCAGAAAGCAGACTCGACCTTAGCCTCGTGGCCTGTGACTAGGCGTACACCCAAGAGTTGAAGAGACCTGCCAGGGTTTGCGCTGTACGTTGCTAGTTGGTCAGGAAGATGAGGATCCAGGAGTAGAAGTAGTAGATGAAGCAGAGGCAGCAGTTGTATGGCTAGCCTTGTGGTCCGAAAGATACTGGTATGGCAAAGGAGTCAAACCCCATCGTTTCCCAGCAGATGTGAGGAACCAGGACAGGATGGAGGAAGCTGTAGCTTTGCTTGGGATCCCTACAGCGTTTGCAGTCTGGGAAGCTGCTGATGTATTGCTTCATTCACAAAACATGGATGGCCAGTAGTACTCTGTACCAATCTCACTAACAGTCTTGTCTTCACCTTGGTGATTTGGTTGTAGGATGCCTCCATGATGGATCTGCGCATGACCTCAGGACCGAAGAGTCACCCGTTGTGGTAGAGAAAGATGTCTTTGAATCCATGCTCGGCTAGGTTGCTTGGCTTTGAGGTTTCGTTTTTGGCTTTAGCCAATTGTGCTTTGATGTTGAGGGCAACATCAGCGATGGTTATGTAGTGGGGCCATGCTGTTGCCTCTTCTGGGTTGTTGAACTTGTCTACTAGCCGGTCAATTGGTCAAGTCTTGTGATTGTGAATGAGAAGAATGTTGACGAGGATTTCTATTCGCTTTTGGCATTTGGTGCACTTGGGGGCGTATTGAGGTGCTCGAGAGAGAAGGTCTGAAACGGTGTTGGATCAACCTGCCCGATAAGTGATGGAGAAGTAGTACTCCTGGAGTTCTTCGAACGAACCAACTTGTCGGCAGCGAAGCTTTGATTGGGTATTCAGGTAGATGACAGACTTGTATGTTCTGTGAACACCAGAAAGTGGAAACTGATAAGCTCATGGCGGTTGGGTTTTGGTAGTTTGACGAGGGTAAGCATCTCCTATTGGTGCAATGGGTATTTCAGCTTTGTCGAGTTCATCTTGCGAGTGATTTACGAGATAGGACCAAGTCAAGGGAGGCTGATCAGGCCCCTGATAGCATTTGGAAGCAGCCTCGGAATTGGATCAGTGCCTTAGCACACTGAGCCACCCATCCTTATTGGTGTAGTGGGAGGCCTCAGTTGAGACTTGGGCCCCGAGGCTAGGGTCAAATCGAGCAAGCACTGGTGCGGTGGTGATGGCGTGCTTGAGGTGCTCAAAGGAGAACTGCTTCCATTTGGTCCAGACCCAGGGATTTTTTTCCAACTATAGCTCTGAAAGCGGGTAGGCCATTTCTTAGAAGTTGTCAAAGTACGGCAGGAGGTGGTTGGTGAATCCTAGGAAGGATTGGATGTTGTGGGTGTTTCGCGGGATTTCCTGTTCCAGTACAGTGGCAATTTTTGCTGGGGCGATGGAGATGCACTTGCACCTTCCTTGATGGCCACAGAACTTGACTTTTTCCTTGCCCCAAATGCATTTGCTTGGCTTGATCCTGGGTCCTTGAGCAGGATGGTTAGGACTTCTTGGTTGTATGGGTTATGCTGGTCCCAGGACTTTGAAAAGATTTGGATTTTGTAGGAGATGAAAAACTTGTCATACATTTTGTTGCATTTCCAGACGAGGTCTTTGAGGAAGCTCTCAGTTCTGTCCGACCTGTCCATTTATGGTGGCTTCTCTTGTTAGCTTGAGGTTGATTTGGTAGAGGAGCTCATTAGGAGTTACAAGTAGGGACATATGGATTTGGACAATCTTCAGATTGTCAGAGCTGTGTTCAGGTGTGCATTTGACGACACATTTGAAGTTTCTGCAGCGCCTTCCTTTGAGGAACGGATTGGGCTTCATCTATGTAGTGCCTAGAATAGGACTGAATATAGGAGGTTCAGGCTCGGAGAGTTCCTCTTCAGGGCTTAATCTGGAAGCAAAGTTTTGAGGGTGGTGGGTGAGAGCAATACTTTTCTGATTCTGGGCGTAGAGCGGTTTGCAAATCGCAGTGGACCGATTGTGATGGAATGTTGAATTTCTGCTTATGATGTTCCAATTCTATAGCTGGTCTTGTGGCAATGTGAGGCCAAGCAGTAGCGAGTTCTTGGAATTGACAAGCTAGAGAGAGGCCAAGGGGAAGTTCGTAACTGATGGAGGTGACAACGAAGAGTAGGGCCTTCAGCTCAGGCTTGGTTTTGGAGACTGGGTTTAGCAGACTGCCGTTGGTGTGGGTCATGTTGGTAGATCACATAGACTTGCCACAAGCCGCAAGGTGCCATGGACAGAGTCATGGGAAGGAGGACATCAAGAATGAAACAAAGCTAACAACTATCCTGAAGTTTGTAACTATAACATGTTTGAGCCGCTCCAAGTTCCGAAAATTGATTTGGGCAGCCACTTTCTTGTTATTCAAGATGTCCTGGTGCACCCATTTCCCTCAAGATGGTGTGCGACAATGGTGACCGCAATTGTTCTTCCATGAGCGAGTAGCGGACGCCGCCAACAGTCCTTTCCTTTCCTTTCCTTGCTTCTCCACACTTCCCCACCCAAGCCACACAATGGTGGCGGCTCGTCCGAATCACTTTCCGATCCCGTCGACTCACACTGCCTTTCGAAATTTCCTCTTGCCACCAAACTCCATATTCCCGACGTCCGTCTAATGTCAACCAACCCGAAGAACACCGCGGCGAGTAAACCGCAGCGTGACGTTCTCGCCACCACGGCTGCCCGTCAACCCCGCTCCCAAAAGCAGCACGTCCTCCGCCTACCCGACCTCCTGTTGCCGATCATGCAAAACCTTCGTGACAGCCGGCTCGACGACCCTAAAGAGGTTGGAGTCGTCACAGTCGGCCTATACTCCAACCTCTGCGCCGCCTCGCTCGTCTGCCGCGAATGGGAGGCGTCGGCCGCCTCGCAGCTTTGGGACCACGTCGTGATCACCACGGCGGAAACCCTTCGGGTGTTCCTGGCCTGCTGTCGAGGCAGCCCCCGCTGCGGGGAGCTCGCCGTGTTGGTCCGCGTGCTCGATATTCGGATCGATTACTGGGCGAAAGTCGACGGTGAGCTCCTAGCTCAGCTTAAGGCCTTCGCGCCGTGGCTGCGGGGCTTGCGCGCGCTCTCGATACAACCCCCGTTCTGTTATGATCGTGATCTGCCCCGCCCACCGGTTTCTCTCGTCGCCTCCTTCCTCTTGGCGTGCCCAGCGCTGACGGTCCTCGAGACTCCGGACCTAGAGACGGACGAGGACGAGTACGACCCCGCCGCGGTAGCGCGCAGCGTGGCACGTCTCAGATGTCTGCGCATCGATCACGAAGAGGAGCTCTGGGATTGCTTGTTTCAAGCCTTGTTGGTTCGGTCAGTGGGGGAGCCGCTCGCCGAACTGTCTCTCCCTCCGTACGAGTCCAGCTACACTTTCGTGGCGAGGAGGCTCCCAAACCTGGAGCATCTCACTGGCCGATGCAACTACTACGCAGATGGGGACACCGGTTTCCTTCATGCGGTTGCTGGGCTCGCTCCTCCCCTGCGTTATATTGATTGGTGGTACCGGTGCGATGACCCCCACACCTGCGCCCTGATCGGCCTGCTCCGCGCGTGTCGCTCGATCACGCACATCTGCCTGTTTTCTCATGGCTTGTCGGCGACAATATTCCAGGAGCTTGAAAACTACCCCCCGCTAGTTCACTTCGAATACTCCTCACCATTTACCACGGACTCGAGGGAAGCTTGCGCCGAGATCCAAAGCTTCCTGCGCGCTCGCGGATCCCATCTCGAGCTTCTGAGCCTTGAGATTCCGAGTTTTGAGGACGGCGACCTCCTGACCTGCCTCACCGAGACCACCCCGCGACTCCGCAGCCTCGTCCTCTTCGACCCTTTCGACGAGAGAAATAAGCCCAGGATCCTGAACGTCGATACCGTTGCAGTCCTCGCTCCGCTTAAAACCCGCTGCCCGGATCTCCGCTACGTCGATTTCGGTCCGTGGTTTAAGCGCCCGGGGGACGGCCGGAACCTCTTGGACGACGGCGCGCGCGCGTTTCTTGCCGAGCTCGGGCTGGAGATTTTTTGCCATAAACGTGGTAAACGTGGTAATGGTTTCCCCCCTACTCCTTTTCGCTGCTTCATATAGTGCGCGTGGGCTGATGTATCGAGGTGAGGAGTGAGGGATTGCCTCGAACTCGGAGGAGGGCAGAACTCGAAGTTGACCTCGACCGCACATACTCATTACGGCCGGGCCGTTTATCTTGCCCAGCTCACTCCTTCGCCAAGATTTCACGAGTCCCGTGCTCACCACCCATCGCCCTGAGGGAGAGCGCTGTTATTGGGCACCCCTTCCCCTGTCACCTCGTGTAACTGGTATATGTAGTTCTAGAATATTGGTTTATGAAGAAAATTGTTTTATGTCTTCGTTCACCGCATGTTAAATCTTGACCCACAGTGGCTTCATTTTTGCACAGGTGATGGAAATCGCTTGTTGCTCTTCTTCACGTGTATTCCTGGAAGCGCACTCTAGTTTCCAGAACAATATGTGTCCAATACAAAGACCCTCACCTTCAAGTTCCAGGAGCTGAAGATTCTGAGGAAGAAGACGGTGATGGCGAAGCTGAGGGAGAGTTTAGTTTAAAACAAATCTCTGCTGACCTTTAACTTCCTTCTTTTTTGCCCAAAGCCAAAATAAACGCGTGTCCTGTTCGTTTTGAGTGCGAATCCTAGCATCACAATGCATAATGCCACGGCAAATCCAGACAAACCATGGGATTATGCACGATTGAATCCGAACATTACTATGGAAATCGACCGGGCGAATCCAGATTATGGTGCATTGAGCGGGAACCCTATGCTCACAATGGATATTGTTAAGGCGAATCCAGACAAACCATGGGATTATGTCATACTGAGCTTCAATCGGAACATTACCATGGAATTTGTCGAAGCAAATCCAAACAAGCCATGGAGTAATTATTGGTTGAGTAATAATCCAAACATTAAAATGAGCATTGTGAATCTGAATCCGGACACGCCATGGAATTACGGCGTGTTGAGTATGATACAATGGAAATCGTCAGTGCGAATCCAGACAAGCCGTGGAGTTGGAGATGTTTGAGTGAGAATCCGAGCATTACCTCGGATAATGTCAAGGGTTATCCTGAGAAGCCAAGGGATTATGCATTTTTGAGTAAGAATCCGAACATAACACTGGAAATTGTCCAGGCGAATCCAGTTATGGAAGTTATGGAATTATTGGGGATTGACCCTAAATCCGAACATCACAATTATTGTTGTTAAGGCGAATCCAGGCAAGCCATGGAGCTATTTTTTTCAGTATGAATCCAAACATTACAATGGAATTTGTTCATGAGAATTCAGAAAAGCCATGGGAATATCAAAATTTGAGTAAGAATCATTTTCACTATGGCAAGAGGCGTTTACCAGTTTTATTGAAACAACAACCCACGTTGATGGACGAGTTGCTTCATGTTGATGACATGCCCCCAAATTGCGATTCCCGTCCAATTTTCAAAAAAGGTGGCATTGGTTTCCATGAAGGAATGGAGGAATTCATGTCTTTGGCAAATACATGTATTGATTTTTGATTATTTGAAAAAAGTCATCTGACAACTAAGAAGACCTTCTCGATGGAAATCGTCAATGCAAATCCAGACAAGCGGTGGGATTGGAAAAATCAACATAGAAAATATGATCAAATTTTTTCTTAATACTTAAATAGCTATAGCCTCTAGAAGAGGTGCGTTCGACTATTGTTGTTTTTTTTCAAAGTTTTTTGACAAATGCTCTACAGGCGGATCCTGATAAGTCATGGAACTTTTGGGAGTTGAGCCAAAATCCGAACATCACAATTGATGTTGTTACAGCGAATCCAGACAAACCATGGAGTCATCAATTTTTGAGTATGAATCCGAACATTACGATGGAATTAGTTCATGGGAATTCAGAAAAGCCATGGGATTGGAATTTTTTGAGTGAGGATCATTTTCACTATGGCAAAAGGCGTTTACCAGCTGTATCAAAATAACAACACATGTTGGTGGAGGAGCTGCATCATGTTTTGACGTGCCACCAAATTGCGATTTCTGTTCAATTTTCAAAAAAGGTGGCATCGGTTTCCATGAAGGAATGGAGGAAATCATATCTTTGGCAAAAACATGTATTGATGTTTGATTGGTTGAAAAAAGTCATCTGACAACTAAGAAGACTTTCTCGATGGAAATCGTCAATGCGAATCCAGACAAGCGATGGGATTGGAAAAATAAACATAGAAAATATGATCACAATTTTTCTTAATACTTAAATAACGGTAGCCTCTAAAAGAGGTGTGTTCGACTATTGTTTTCTTTAAATGTTTTTTGACAAATGCTAACTGCATTTGCCAAGTTTGCATACAGACTCAAGGAGAATAATCTTGATCATCTGATGATAGACCAGCATGATCTTTCCAAAATCAACACTCTGGAGGAACCAGACTTCTCCAATTATTACCCAAGCATGACTAGCCAATTGGAACTTCTCTATGTGGCCTATCCAGATAAGCATAGGTGCCATGACCGTTTGAGTGTGAATCCGAATGTTAGAATGAAAATGGTCAATGCAAATCCTAAGCCATGGAGTTATTGCAGCTTGAGCCGAATTCCAAACATCATGAAGGAAATCGTAGTTGCGAATCCAGACAAACCATGGAGCTATCATGGATTGAGTCAAAATCCAAACATTACCATGGACTCTGTCAATAAGAATCCAGACAAGCCATGGGATTGGGATTTTTTGAGTAGGAATCCTAGCATCACAATGGATATTCTTATGGCAAATCCAGACAAACCATGGGTTTATGCACGATTGAGTTGGAATCCAGACATTGCAATGGAAATCGACCGCGTGAATCCAGATGGCATTATGGGCTTATGGCAATATTACGGATCGAGCGCGAATCCTATGCTCACAATGGATATTGTAAAGGCAAATCCAGACAAACCATGGCATTATGGCATTTTGAGCTTCAATCGGAAATTATCATGGAATTTGTCGAAGCGAATCCAGACAAGCGATGGCTTCATTATTGGTTGTGTGAGAATCCGAACATTAAAATGAACATTGTCATTCTGAATCCGGACATGCCATGGAAACAAACCGCGTTGAGCGGGAGTCCAAACATTACGATGGAAATCGTCAATGCAAATCCCAACAAGCCGTGGAATTATCAAAATTTGATTGAGAACCCTAGCATTACCTGGGATATTGTCAAGGGTCATCCTGAAAAGCCATGGGATTATGCATTTTTGAGTAAGAATCCGAATATAACACTGGAAATAGTCCAGGCGAATCCAGATAAGTTATGGAATGACTGGGGATCAAGCCAATATCCGAATATCACAATGGATATTTTTAAGGCAAATCCAGACAAGCCATGTAGCTATTACTATTTGGGTAAGAATCCAAACATTACAATGGAATTTGTTCATGCAAGTTCAGAAAAGCCATGGGATTATCAAATTTTGAGTGAGAATCATTTTCACTATGGGAAGAGGCGTTTACCAGTTGTATCGAAACAACAACGCATTTTGGTGGCGGATCTGCATCATGTTTTTGACATGGCACCAAATTGCGATTTCCGTCCAATTTTCAAACAAGGTGGTGTTGGTTTCCATGAAGGAATGGAGGAATTCATGTCTTTGGCAAATGCATGTTTGTCTTCAAATTAATCCGCTCTCACAGATCTTTTATTGAAGACTCAAAAATCATATTTTCTCATCTCAATTCTTTGTTGAGATATTCTTTCATCTCAGATTTTTTCCAGATTTCTGCAAAAATATTTCACATTTATCAGTAATATGCGTTCAGATGATCATGATTTAGTTGAAAACATTATTTCAAAAACAGAATATCATGATGGTGAATAGCAGCTGTAGGCTCTGAATGTTCAATTTATCGATAAAATATATTTCAAAAAGATTATTTACAATTGCAATGTTATCTGCCGCAGATTTGCAAATATATGATCCGTGGCTTTGCATGTTTATCATAGTTGTTCATGACTGCGTTACGCCGTTGCCACACAGTTGTCAAAAAAGTCGACTAGACATTTTTGCAAACCCCATAAGGAAACTATTTCGAAATAATTGCTTTTAGTTGTGTTTTTTCAATCGAAACTGAATATCTGATTGCACAGATGTTAAGTGATTATCACTAAGAAAACGAACTTTACTGGAAAATAGCAGGGCATAAGGAAGAAAAGCAACGAGAGGAAATTCTGCATAGCGATACCAAGACGTGTGATTTGCAATCGTAATTCAAGCGGCAGGTTCTCTCATTGCAGGTTCTTCGAAAAGGATGAACACTCACCAACTGTCAGGGGCAGTAGACTTGATGGTGGGATCTTGAGGGGGTGGACTGGATGACTGAACTTGACAAGGGAGTTGCCTAGGTGCATGCAACAGGAGGCAGCAAGAGGAGAGGAGCAGGAGAGGTCTAGGTGGGAAGGGGACTTGGAGGCAGGACTAGATGTATTGGCCAGGACTGGTGTTGATCAGGATGCTTTACAATGGGAGGGATACATGGGTCTATTTATAGGGGAAGCTTGGGGCTGTGCTGGGAGTGGGGGCTGTGCTGGGGAATAGGGGGCAGTGCTAGGGGAACTGAGGGGAAGCTTCAAAAACATTGAGGAACACGTCAAGAAGGTATCCAAATCATGGGGAGGTGTCTGGACGATTCCTGAGTTCTCAAGACGCGTCCGGACACTCCGGACGTGGTCATCACCAGCCCCAACATTTCCACAGAGACATGCACCAACTTCAAGCCCTCATATCTTCACCAATAATGATCCCAATCCAACAAACGAAAGTGTTCCAGAAACCTCTTGACAAGGAGGACAGCTCAGCAAGACTCTGGATC
>KZ994362.1:0-12482 GCA_003614705.1 Blyttiomyces helicus | reverse complement strand
TTTTGTTATTCGAATGCGAACATGAACATATTGTTATTTTGTTGTTCGAATGTGATCGTGAACGTAATTTTGTTATTTTGTTATACGAATGCGATCATGATTGTTATTTTGTTGTTCGAATGTGATCGTGAACGTAATTTTGTTATTTTGTTATACGAATGCGATCATGATTGTTATTTTGTTGTTCGAATGTGAACATGATCATAAATTTTGTTATTAGAATGGTATTTATCGATAACGAGCTTCTGAATGTTGAATAATTTCGTCTTCAGTTTTGTATCTTGAAAACATTTTTATATTCATAAAGTCATTTATCGATAAAAACACTTTACTTCATTACACCGTTCTTATTCAGTCTTACATATAAAAAATTTCGCAATTATTCAGAAGAAATTTCTTCGACATTTATTTATTTCAACATTAAACATTCGACCAGGCATTCAGCTTTCAAACGTACGAAGATTACATTCCGAATTTCCGAGCATTCAATTTCTTCAACCTTCAACATTCCGACCACTGAATTTCTTCAAAATCTCATTTATCGATAAATCACATTGCGTAACTTGTCAAATTCTTTCAACATTCCGCACTCGAACATAGGAAGATTCCACATTCACAATCTTATTTATCGACAAATCACATTGCATAATTTGTCAAATTCTTTCAATATTCCATTCGAACATTCAACAGCTAAAACCTTCAATATATTTATACTGACATCTTGATTCATTTATTGAACCTAACATGTTTTCAGGGCATCTTTAAAAAATCAAAAGGGATGTTTTCGCTAAGGGGTTTGTTTGCCATGAACAATCCATTTTCAAATCTGTTTGTCACGTCATATGAGAAAGGGCGATCCAATGCAGTTTGAAAACTTTCTTTGGTGAACGCACTTTCTTGTGAAGTTGGACGGTATTGACTTCTGGATTCCGTTTCTTCCAACTTTGAATTATTATTCAAATCATTCACAGTAGTATGCAAATTATTCCCCTTATTATGCAAATTGACGTTATTGTTCAAATTATACATATTAGTGCCATGTTGACGAGGTCTGTGGTCTGTCGCTAGTGCATGATTCAGATTCCAATTTGGATATGATTTTTGGAAATTGATCACAGAAGAAGTCTTCTTTCTGTTGATAAATGAATATGTTCCATCTTCAGCACCGTCTATAACTGCAGCATGGTTGATGTCATGTTTATCATTTTCAACAACATTCTCATTTTTTTTAAATATTCCATAAGTGCATACAACACCAAGATCTTTGTCATCATGAGAGTTATCGCGAAAAAAATTGACAATATCTTTTGATTTGTCGGGAAGCTGCAACACAAGAATAAATGGAACATATATCACTGAAATTATTTCATGCAAAAACACCAACCATCTGTAATTAAACAATTTTCTGATTCCAGCGTAGCGTTCAGATGTATTCATTGTTTCCCACGGCGAGGTACCATAGAATGGTGTGGGGTCCAATAGCGAGATTAACTCGGTGTACTTTTCGTCAGGTTTGTAGATTTTTACATATTCTGTATTCCCGATCGCCACATATATTGTTCCGAAAATACCAGCATAAAATATCAGCGGTTTGTCAGCAAGAAACAACGACAATGTTAATTCCGGATTGAAAAAAGAAACAATCAAGGTGATGAGAAGTGTCGCGCCAAGTACAAAGGAAACAAATTTAGAAATAATGTTCCAAGACTCATTTGAAAACTGAGCAAGATATTCGATTATTCTCGGATGTATTTTGTTCAAACGGGTCACATAATCGTGTGGCAGTTCGTTGAAATTGCGGACCTTCCATCTTGCCAGTGGTGAGAATGCATAAGAACCCATTGCTTTCGGATTCCTGTGGTATTCGCCGACGTATCTATAGATGAAATACACTATCAGTGCACACATCGCAAAAGGCGCCAATACCAGATTTATTACACCATACCAGATGAATGTTTTTCTCAATCGCTGTGAATATTCAAAATCTCGATCGGATTTCAATACATCTTTTATCAATATTCCGTCAGAACGGAAACGAGCGTGCGTGATGACTGCTTTCAAATTCCATTCCTTAAATTTTGTGAACAAAGTTCCAGAATAATTCTCCAATGATAAAATATTTTTTGATAACATCGCTATGAAATAGTTGTCCCAACGCATAATTCGATTGACTATGTAATGTTCATCGGCATTCCCATCCACTTTGCATTTGTATTTATCGATAACCATCTGCCACGTTACCCACTTAGTATTCGCTGGTAAACATAATTCGCCAATCCATACATCTCTGATCTGGTACATTTCGCAAATGTAAAAAACTCTCCGAATAGCGTGAATCGAAAACCCGATCATGAACATTGAAAACGAAAATGTCACAATGCTGTTCCGACCTTGTGGTGGCATGCATCTAGTGTAAAAAACTTGCTTTTCCTGTTCTGTCTTGTGAATAGTTTCCCAATCTACACAAGTTGCTAGAAAAGTCGAAAACGTAATCGTAAACAAGTAGGTCAACAAAGAACACACTTCCGATAAAATAATACAAACAAATCCAGAACCCAAGTAATAATCATAAAGTTGACGAAAAAATGTATCATTTTCGATTATGTCATGATCTTTATGAAAGAAACCACGCGGATAAAGGCGTTCTATGATTTCACGCATATTTGGAATATTTTCAAATATTCCGTCTGAAGGTTGCCTTGTGCCAAAAAACTCAACAGGATCAAAATCCGAGTCACGTTCCGATTCCATGAATATATCTTTGATTTCTCATATTCAAATTGTTTATCCTTAATTCAGTTTACAAATTTAGCTTAAACGATTGATGTGACTAATAATTAAACATGCGTTAATAAGTATTCGTCCATAAAAGTTATCGTTTGAAATCTTTTGCATATAAAAGGTGGATATTTTACTTATTTCCAATATGTTAATGACATTGTTGAATATTTTTTCGACTCTTGTTATCTTTCTCCCATTATGCTTGTTATCACCTTTTCACCCTGTCCTGGTTGTTTTCAAAAAAAATACATATGTGCAAGATATTGTTCAACATAACAGATTTATCACAAACTCTGTCGAAACGCAAATCTCATGGTTTGAATTTAAAGAAGAAGGACATATTATTAAAGGTTATTTTGCAAACTTCCCCGAAAGTGTCGTCAATAGCATTAATCTAGGCAAATCTGTCGAATATGTAGAGAATGACCAAATCGTTTCCATATTTTCGTTCAACGAACCCAATACATATTCGCATCAGAGAGAGCAAAAAAATGCTCCATGGGGCTTGTCTCGAAAACAAGATCTTCAAACGATACATCCTTTTATTATCACATAAATGATGGCAAAGGTGTGAACGTATATGTCATCGACACAGGAATAATGATCGACCATGAAGATTTTCAAGGTCGTGCTTCCTGGGGAACTAATACGGTGCAATTTTCGAAAGTAAATGTCAATATGGAATCTAATTATTACATTATTCAACAAAACAAAAGCATTGCTCAGTTTGATTATTACGATTACGAAAATGTTCAAATTGACGACAATGGACATGGAACACATTGCTCCGGAATTATTGCGGGAAAACACTTTGGTGCATGCAAACTATGTAATCTCATTGCAGTAAAGGTTCTCGACAAAGACGGTTCTGGATCTCTTTCAAGCGTTATTGCCGGTATCGACTGGGTTGTAAAACAACATCGCAAAACAAATACAACTTCCGTGGCAAATATGTCGCTTGGCAGTTCGTTTTCTCGAACCTTGAATCGTGTCGTCAACTCTGCCGTTCAAGAAGGCATTCATTTTATTGTTGCCGCAGGAAACGAATTTGATGATTCTTGTGCATATAGCCCGTCTTCCGCTCATTCTGTAATTTCTGTAGGAGCAACGGACGCTTTCGACAAAATGGCATATTTTTCAAACTATGGTGAATGTACTGATGTTTTCGCACCTGGCGTCGATATTGAAAGTGCTTGGATTTACAATCGTTCGTCCAAAAATATTCTGAGTGGAACATCTATGGCGAGTCCTCACGTAGCGGGCGTTGTTGCATCTCTTTTGTCTCGTCTGCACCTTCAAAAAACAACTCCTCAACAAATGCGTCGAATTGTTCAAAACATTGCAACTCCAGATGTGATCGCCTTTCCTAAAAATGCCAATTCTTCAACCAAAAATCTTTTAGTTTTTAACGACATGTCGAACGACAGTTTATGGATCAATTCATCTATCCAGTCATCAATAAAAGAACAAATTATGAATTTACAAAGCACAGTTTTTAGACAATTCGTGTTGTGGTTCGCACGAATTATCCCATGTGCTCGTGTTCTAGTTCGCTCGACTTATCCCACCAATGTTTTTCAGTCTTTATCGCGTCTGTTGTTTCTTTTTTGTATTTAAGAAAATATCGATATCTTTCTATTTATATGTATTGTTCAAATAGAAATAGAAATAAATCACGAATGTTGCAGTCTGAATTTTTAGGTTCATGTATTTCATTTTTTCCAATGAGATGCTTTCGCAACACTCCTTCGCATTCACAAATTCCGTTGGTCATTGCCACCTCCGATCCTACTAGACACGACCCCATGTATGTTTGCAAAAAAGATGATTATTCTGAATCTTTTGTTTACGCAAAATGACCAATATGCATCGATTTAATAACAAAGCCGACCTGTTTCGTCGACTGCGGACACGTAGGTTGCGCAAAATGTTTTCAAAAACTGTCAAAACTTCGTGAATGTCCTGTTTGCTGGACACATGGCTCAACCATAAAACTGTTTTTTTAATGGATGTTTTTGTAAATAAGATCAAGGAAAATCGTTTGAGATGTTCTTTTCTTTCTTATAATCTTCATCTATGAAAGTTTTCAATATTTTTCAATACCACTTACAAAACTTTATAGAAACTTATAGAACTTTATAAAACTGAATACAAATCATATGCTCTCAAAAACAACACTCGATGTAAAAGCGGACAAAAACGAGTCAAGAAGGAAAGGAGTCTTGTCCATCTGTTGAAGATAGTAGTTTGCATTAAAAATATTCTGGTATGTTATTAGATCGGGAACATCTGCGGGGTTATTATAGAGCAGAGGATATTGTGGACCAAGAATGTCTACAATCGCCGGCAAAGAGTTGATAACTATTGGAGTATTACGCGCAATGCACTCTAACAATGTGTTAATCGCAGCCGCATCAACCATGTCTAGAAAGACGACATTTTGGGACAACAATTGATCATAGTCATCATCAGACAATTTGTTTGTTTTCGTTGGTGAAAAAGTTTCTCATTGCAAAGTTGTTGTCCACAAACTCTGTTGGATGAACCAATGCTACCACTGGTATGTTTGGAAAACCTCAGTTTGTCAGTTCGCATGTCCACCTTAATTGGAACTCATTGGAAAACACAAACAATCCTTTACAAGTTGGCAATGATGATAAAAATTTCGGATTTTTCAAAAGATTCACGTTATTGTACTCTGAAAAAGTTGTATTGAACGTGTGGTGGTTAAAACCAATCCATGGAACTGTGTAAGGAATGAGAGGTGGGTTTAACCAATGAAATGTTCGGTCGATATATGTATCACACCAAATTTCATTGTCATCTTGCAATTGCTCCAATCCACTCATAACATACGGCCATCCACTTCGATGAAATCCTTGAAGGTAACTAACTTGATCCATGAATTTCAAATTTATTCCAACAGGAAATGCCATAATGTTAACGGTCTTCTTTCCTTATTGGTCCGAAAAGAAATCATGCACTATACGCGATCCCTGCGTTTTACATCCTTTTAGTATATGTGTGTTTGTCATTTACTCATATGCGGCTTCACCGATGACATTTCCAGGCGGTGAATATTCACATGCGTAAATTACGTTACTTAATAGTCCGTTTTCCGCTGCACAGCAACCAATTGATTTTGTTGTAGGCCAAACCATCTGTGTATAATGTCCAAATCTTTCGAAATTTGTAGTGTTAAATATTTCACCTGGCGAATAAAATTGAACTTCGTTGGCCCAATCTTCAATGGCAGATGAAAGATTAAACAATATTGGCGCTGTTCCCGCAATCTTGTAGAGATTCTCCCCGTATGGTCCACCGCTGTGCTTGAATGTGTTCATTTCGATCAAAAACAAAGTATAATTACATGCTTATTGTTCCAATAGTAAATCATAAGAAAGTGCAGCATGTTTTTGTGTCGCGGGAACATTCGCGCGGATCAAATTATGAAGAGCTAGAGCTGCAAGCCGATCAGATTGTGAGCTTGCCAAATGTGAAATGTTATCAAACGCTAATGTTGGGGACGGTCTTATCTTTGATAGTAAAGTTGAAGATGGACAAGCTTTAAACGTATGGTGTTTTTTTGTCGACGTTTTCTCTTTAGAATGCTTAACCGTTGTTTTACATTTTGAATGTTTTGTCTCCCTGTCAACTTCATAATCATGACAGTTTTTCCCAAAATTGCGATATTGGTTCACACATAAAAAATGTTCCTCTTCGTTGTGTTGCCATTTCTCAGAAAAACTTGCATTTGTGGTGATAGTTAAGTATATTGTGTAAAAAAATAATACATTCGCAATAAATGTTTTCAACATATTTACTGTTAAGATAAGTAAGTATAACCAGAACTCTTTTATACAAATTATTTTGAATAGGTATAAAACCGTTTATCGATAAAAACTTTTAACATTAATATTCAATTTATGGGTGTCAACGTTCAACGAATGTGAACATCTTTTGCATTTGTGTTATTTTTATGTGATAATATTTGTTTATTGATCAAACGTTTTTCAAAGTGCATTTTGCAATCTCATCCAAAAAAACTAAGAGAATTCAAGAAAAAACACTGAGCTCGTACATAATTGGAATGTTGAAAAATTTAAATGTTTAAAAGATCGATTACTCGGTATGTTGAAAATTTGTTTATCAATAAAACAGATTCGGATTGTTCAAGAAATTGAATTTCAAAATGTTGAACATCTTTTTATCGATTAAGCAGATTCGTAATATTGAATCTCGAAGAATTGACGAAATGTTGAAGAAATTGAATGTTCGTAAATAATTAATACAGAAGATCTTGTATCTTGTCATGTCAAAGTAATAGACATAAATCGGTAGTAATTATTCGATGACCGCAATCACATTTCTTGAACCGATCCTGTTCGACGAACAAAATCATAATCAATAAACAAAATTATAATCATATTCTATAAACAAAATTAGATAAGATTGATACACAAAATTATGATCATAATCCATCAATGGTCATATTCGATTAAATTGCACATGTTTTTGAATATTCGATAATTGTTTATCGATAAAACATTTTCATATCGTATTTTGCAGTATCATCAATTTGCAACCATAAACACATATCCGGATGCACCTGCTGCAGCCGCTGATGCAGAACCAACACTAGTCCCTGCTGAACCACCGTTAGCAGTTACTGTTATCGCAGAAGATATTCCTTTGTAAATAACTATTGCAGCACCACCCCCTCCTCCTCCTCCTCCTCCGCACGACAGATTTGTTGTGGAACCTGTATAAGTCGCCGACGATCCATTTCCTCCGTTGGCTGTGATAGACCCAGTTCCGTTAATTACGTTTGCACATACTATCACGACGCCTCCACCTCCGCCGCCAGCTCCTGTTGAAATTGTCGTGGCCAACCCCAATGCAGCATAACCACTGCCTCCTCCTGAACCTCCTTGAATGTAACAATCTGTGTTAGAGTCTGGATTGGTATCGATAGACTGAAATCTTCCGTCAAGATAAGTTGGCATCATCGAAAATACGTACGGTCCACCATCAACAGCGGAAATTGAAATTATTGTCCCACGAGCTCCGGGTGTCGTTCCCCCACCAGAACCCCCAACTCCTCCTAGACAAAAGTAAGTCACTGCGTTTGTCCCCGCTGTTCCATTTCCAGCCGTTGTCCTGCCAGCACCACCGACCGTACCGGGTCCTAAAAACGTCGCCCCTGCTGTGATTCCAGAAGTACCACCTGTGGTTCATGTTGTATTTCCACCATTTGCCGATATAGAACCATTCAAAGTTAATGTTCCTGAACAGACGATTCTCCAGCCACCAGTAGTCAATGTAACACCACTGTTGATTGTCAAATTTGAATAATACATATTTCTCCCCAACGTTGTATTTGAAGATATGACAACAGCTCCATCCGGCGAGGCGCCGATCCCTGGAAAAGAGACGGTAGGTATCGTTTCAGTCAACTTTACAACAATCAATGCACCCGAACCAGTAGAAGTCAAAGTCACGCACGAAAAATTTCCAATCAAAATAATCGTGGAACTGCTGTTTATCAACTCTCCGGACGCTGCGGCTATGGTCAAAGTATTCACATCTGTTGATATCTTTGTAAGAAGATAAGTTCGTCCTGTTGCTCCTGTTGCTGTTGGCAAAGTCACGGTAAATGCTCCACCTGAAGTGTTGCATGATATTATGTAATCTGTTTGTTGCACTGTGTAAGCCGCGGAGACAGATGTTACATTATGTGTCATACTGCCGTTGGCGACACTCAAATTTCCACCCACAAATACAGAACCTGTCATTCCAGCACCGCCAGAAACAATCAAAGCACCCGTTGCAGTGGACG
Source organism: Blyttiomyces helicus (assembly GCA_003614705.1). NCBI lineage: Eukaryota > Fungi > Chytridiomycota > Chytridiomycetes > Blyttiomyces > Blyttiomyces helicus. The sequence goes on along the minus strand of KZ994362.1, from coordinate 3,862 downwards.
TTGATGCCGTAGTGTTCAGCAAGCTTGCAGATGCAGCTGTAATATTGTTATTGACTCCTAGGCCTCCTGAAATTACCACTGCTCCTGTGGATAAAGAAGTTGAATTAGCGGTCCCCAAACACGAAATCTTGCCATCTGCCCTCCATTTTGCCACAATAGTGTTCGGATCGCCAGAAAGTGTTGTTCCATTGTTTAATCCCAACCATAATTCTGAGCTCGAGTTCGGGTAAACAGTTGAGTATCTGTTCATGTAGAATGTTGCGCCGCAATCCAAGGAAGCTCCTCCAACTCCTGGTTTGACAAAATTCAATATAGGATAAGATACATCCACATTATATCCACCATTGTTTGCTGCACATATTATGTTCACTGTGGAATTCGTGAACATTGAAAAAGTACTTGAATTGCTCTGTGTGTTTCCATAGCCTCCTACACCTCCTTCATAATTAAATCCAAAAATGTTGTTTGTGCCTGAATACAGAGTTTTTTGACAAATTATCCCCCCCGCAGTCGAAATCGCACCAGATGATGAAGATGTGTTGTCTGTGGAGTTGGACACAGTCAATGTGCCACCGACATTCACTGCTCCCGATATCCCAACTCCTCCTGCAACTGTAGCTGCACCTGTAGTAGATGATGTACTAGCCGTCGTGTTTGCAACCGACAGAGTGCCTGTTATCGATAAAGACGCCAATGACGTTGAACCAGATACAGACAATGTTCCGCCTATGAAGGTTGCACCTATAATACCAACCCCGCCGCTAAAAGTAGCCGAACCCGTTGTTGTAGATGAGGATGCTATGGTGTTTGTTATCGATAATATTCCACTGCTGTTGATACCACCACCAACATTCAGAACAGAAGAAATACCGACTCCCCCTAAAAATGTCGCACATCCAGTTGTTATCGAACTCGACACAGTCATATTGGTGACGGAAAGAATACCAGTTGTCGAAATAGAATTTAAAACAGACAGCGCTCCCCCCAAGTTCATTGAACCACTTACACCGATTCCACCCGTAAAGACTGGAGATCCAGTTGTCGGTGAAGTCGAATCGTTAGTATTCGTTGACAAAAATATTCCGGAAGCTGTTATTCCCGCTTGATTTGAACTACCAGTTATTGAAATAGAACCGTTGACAAAAGTAGAACCTCCTATCCCGAGACCACCGGAAACAATTACTGCGCCTGTTATGCTAGAAGTCGAAGCAGTAGTGTTTACCACTGTCAACACACCTGTCGCTGTAATCGTCGACATTGTAGTTGTTCCATTTATCGATAGAGCTCCATTTACAAACATGGAACCTCCAACTCCCACACCACCCGCTGTTACAACAGACCCATTCATATATGAAGTGGAAATGGTAGTGTTCGTAACTGTGAAAATACCGGAAGCATTTATGACATTTTGATTCGATGTTCCGGAAACTGACAGAGTCGATATATTGGCCATTCTGGAGATTCCTACTCCTCCTGCGAAGACAGCCGAACCCGTTGTCAAAGAGGAAGATGCGGTCGTGTTGGTCACATTCACAATTCCCGAACACGACACAGCTGATAACGTCGTTGAGCTCGATACAGAGAGTGAACCAGCAACGTTTGTTCCACCCCCAATCCCAACCCCACCAGAAACAACCAATGCACCCGTTGTCGATGAGGTGGATACAGTTGTTGAAGTTAATGCCACAGCTCCATATAATGTTGCTGTTCCGTTTACTGACATAGAGCTATTGAGAAACATAGCACCACCCACGCCTACACCACCTGACACAACCACTGCACCTGTTGTATAACTTATTGAATTGGCCGTTCCTAATATAGAAACGATTCCTGTTAATGCTGATCCTCCAGCTATTGAAATTGATCCATTTATGTTAACTGACCCAGAAACACCCACACCTCCTGACACAACCAATGCACCGGATGTCGCGTTCGTCGAAGTCGTTGTTCCTAATATAGAAACAACTCCCGTCAAAGATGATGTTCCAGCAATAGCAATAGAACTACTTGCATTAATTGAACCGGAAACACCCATCCCACCTGATACAATCAATGCACCGTTGGTCGAATTAGTTGAAGTCGTAGTTCCTAAAATAGAAACAATTCCTGTCAATGATGATGCGCCAGCTATTGAAACGGTTCCATTTACATTAACTGAACCACCTACACCCACCCCGCCGGAAACAATTAATGCTCCGTTCGTCGAATTAGTAGAATTTGTGGTTCCCAATATCAAAACAGTTCCAGTCAAAGATGATGTCCCAACAATTGAAATGGAACTATTCACATTCATTGATCCTGCTATTCCTACCCCTCCCGATATTACCAAAGAGCCTGTTGTGGAATTAGTGGAATTGGTTGTTCCTAAAATAGATACCACTCCAGTAAAAGAAGATGTGCCTGAAATCGAAAAGGAACTATTCGCATTAATCGGACCTGCGATTCCAACTCCCCCGGATACGATCAATGCACCTGTTGTGTAACTTGTTGAAATCGTTGTTCCTAATATAGAAACGATTCCTGTAAGAGATGATGTTCCCGCTACTGCAATGGAAGCACTTCCATTGATTGGACCTGAGATTCCCACACCACCCGATACAACCAATGCACCCGTTGTCGGGTTTGTTGAAGTCGTTGTTCCTAATATAGAAACAATTCCCGTCAAAGACAATGACCCGGCAATTGAAATGGAACCACTTCCATTGATTGGACCAGAGATTCCCACACCACCCGATACAACCAATGCACCCGTTGTCGGGTTTGTTGAAGTCGTTGTTCCTAATATAGAAACAATTCCCGTCAAAGATGATGACCCGGCAATTGAAATGGAACCATTGGCATTGATTGGACCTGAAATTCCCACACCGCCCGATACAACCAATGCACCCGTTGTCGCGTTCGTTGAAATCTTTGTTCCCAAGATAGAAACAATTCCTGTCAAAGAAGATGTTCCCGCTACTGAAATTGAACCATTTCCGTTGATTGAACCACCTACACCTATACCACCCGATACAACCAATGCACCCGTTGTCGCGTTGTTGAAATCTTTGTTCCCAAGATAGAAACAATTCCCGTCAAAGAAGATATTCCCGTTATCGATAAAGAACTATTTCCGTAAATAGAACCCGCAATTCCAACACCACCTGATACAACCAATGCGCCTGTTGTCGCGTTCGTTGAAGTCGATGTTCCCAAAATGGAAACAATTCCCGTCAAAGAAGATATTCCCGTTATCGATAAAGAACTATTTCCGTAAATAGAACCCGCAATTCCAACACCACCTGATACAACCAATGCACCGGTTGTCGCATTCGTTGAAGTCGTTGTTCCCAGGATAGAAACAATTCCCGTCAAAAAAGATGTTCCCGCTACTGCAATAGAACCATTCGCATTGATTGGACCTGAGATTCCCACACCTCCCGATACAACCAGAGCACCGGTCGTCGCGTTCGTTGAAGTCGTTGTTCCCAATATTTCCGTAAATTGAACCCGCAATTCCAACTCCACCTGATACAACAAGGGCACCAGTTGTGGAGTTGATCGCATTCGTTGTTCCCAAAATAGAAACAACACCTATGAAAGATGATGTTCCAGCAATGGAAATCGATCCGGCTATACCTACACCACCCGACACAACCAATGCACCAGTTGCGTAACTAGTTGAATTGGTCGTTCCCAAAATAGAAACAATTCCTGTAAGATAAGAAGAACCAGTGATGGAGATAGAACTGTTGCCGTAGATAGGACCAGCAATTCCAACTCCAACCTGACACTACCAATGCACCAGTGGTGTAGTTTGTTGAAGCAGTTGTTGCCAAAATCGAAATATAACCATTTGCATTTATTGAACCGGCCACACCCA
>KZ994361.1:0-12501 GCA_003614705.1 Blyttiomyces helicus | reverse complement strand
CCCTTTTCAATACAAAAATATTGAGACCTTAGATGGGAAGTCCCAAATCAACATGGACTCTGTTACCTCCCTGCTGGTAACACAACGGTCGTCCTGTTCAACAACTAACTAGAGCATTACAATCAAGTCAATGCTGTTTCTTCCACCCGGTTTTACGATATCTGGGACACTCATTACCTGCATGTATCACCTATGAGCCATTCTTTCGCTATTCCACCCTCACTTACAACATTCTTTCCTTATTCACAAGGCAGGTTATTATCAAGTGGCTCATCATCTTCTCCTTGTGTAATCTCTGTGAAGACATGAAATCCTGTCTTGCAGACGAAACTCTCGACAATGTCAAAGAAGAAGATGCCTTAAAGTGTCGTCAAGAGCATTCCACCTTCATTGAGTATGTTCACCATCCTCCAACTCATTCCTTTTTCTATTTCCCATGCTTATCATCTTCCTTTACTCATCTTAGACAGGCTTGCAAATATTATTATGCTACTTGCAAACATTCTCAGCTACAAATGCAAATGTACACATCCGTAATCATTGACGGAATGAACCAGAGCAAATCCAACTGTTCTTCCTACTTCAGCAAACCCAAATCTTGACTGAGTCTGCCGTCTTTGCTCTTACATCAAAGGTGATATCAGTAACAGCTCCAGGCGTGTTTATGCCTACGCCAACTTATTTCAGTATCCTCACGATTGCAACCTCATGGTCACCATCCTATGTCACTCTCTTCCCAAACTCAAGCTTTGAATGCAACCACTTCACTTTTACTTTGACAACACACGGAAGAAAAAAAAGTACCAAAACTTGCTTTATCCCTTGCTTCTCGAGTCCATCTGGGTCATATTCGAGAGGTGGTGTTTTGTACCTTCCTGCCATAGGAGTCCTGCCATTTCCTTTTTTCCCCATACTCATTCAATATCAATCTTATCTATTCACCCCACCCCTATCTCCTTACAAAAAAAGTTACACTAGTCTTTCTCAATGTTTGCCACACCCGCGAAAAATTTGACCAGACCTTTTGCAGAATCTCCAGACTCATTAAACATACCATTGTCCAAACATCTGACATCCTCTCAGACACCATCCAAAAGTCTGACAAAGCCTTCTAAATACTAAATCCCGGTTCTCCCTTCTCCTTGGTCTCATCAATTGCTTTGCCAACTTCTGCAAGTCAGCCAAGAATATTGGAGCCGAAGAACTGCGTCAAGATCATCACTTTTACTCCTCTGTCTTATCAAGGACTCTGATAGAACAGATCAATTGCTGGCAGTTCCTGTTCCCAGTTCCTTCCCTTGCACTCATTTCAGTTCTTTCTTCAATTTTGCCGTATTTTCTGCCCCTCCTCCTGCAGACACAAGATAAACGTCTCTGAATCTGATAACCGTCCTCCGGAAGGCTCACTAATCAAGCCCAGACTTTCTACCATTATCACCTCCTTTAAGACCTCTAGAAAGTTCGAACTTCTCTCCCTCAACTTCAATACCAATCTCATCCAAGGTTTCCCTCATAACAAGCTCCTTGAGGCCTTTACTGAGAAGATGTATTCAGCCTTGCACCCAGACATGAAACAACGATCCTCTTGGTCTCCTTGCTTGGGTTCCTCTCCTCATAGGTTCAGAACATTGGGTGAATACCATCAGAGTGAGGGGGAAGAATTCTCCTTTTGGAATTTGAACCATAATGTAATGAATTGCGCCCTTAGCAGGATCTGAAAAAGAGCTCGATGAACTTGAGCATTCACAATGTAAAACAGAAAAAAAACTGAAAAGAATTTGCCAATTGGGCTAGGGTATGGATACACATACCAGTACACCAATAGGGTATTTCATAAAAGTTTGTTCACACCCTAGCGCAAATTTTCATACAACATTTACATCCTCCCTCACTTTTTTGACACGTCTCATACCCTTGCGCCCACCAGCTGTCGCGAATTCTCACCACACATCCACACCCCTCTCTCCGTGACAACTCCCATACCCTAGTGGCAGTCGCAAATTCTCACCATGCGTGGTTCATCTGAACATTTGGTATCCTCACTGCGACACACGACTTGGCGTCTCTGCGCCGTGCTCTCTTTCTTTTTTCTTCTCTGTCCTTCTGTATCTATTTAAATATGATCTGTCATCTATCGATCCCTCCATATCTTTTTTACCTTGCTGCCTCCCTAACTTCTCTCCTCATGCCTTCCAACTCCGTTCCCTTCTCCTGTCTAATCTGACTCCCCTTCTCCCAACTCGGACTCTTCTTCTCATGAATTCAAGGCAAGTACCAAAGATTTGCTTTCCTCCCCTTCCTCTGTTAAACTCAACCTTTCCTTACAGATAGATACACGCTACCGTCCTTACCCTGCTTGCAGCCTTTCGTCTGTTGATCATATCCTCCGTGCAAAATTATTCACTTGATCTAGAATCTTGATGTCAATCTTCATATGCAGAGAATATTATTCGAACTAAAACTCAATCGCAATCTTCAAATGCTATTAAAATATTCATTCAACCAAGAGCTGCATTTCAATCTTCAAATGCAAAAAATATTCACTCGATCTAACATCGTGATCTCAATCTTCAAATGCAAAAAATGTATTATTCGATCTAGAACTCGATGCCAGTCTTCAAATGCAATAAATAGAAAAAGTCTTCTTGATAAACAAACAACACTATGTGATCTGAAAAAAATGTCTGACCCCTGAATGACATATTTGACATAAGATCACATATATTGTGACTTCCTCTCTTTATGTTCTCTATTGTCAAATATGACATTCGGGTGTCATGGAAATTATCCATACAAAGAATAAGTGACCACTTAGGATTCCTTCTACAAAACACTTTGGAAAAAAAACCGCGAATATCATGATCAACATATATATTTACATTTCTTGACAAAAAAAACACACAATTTATGACACCTAAATGTCATATTTGACATGAGATCACATATATTGTGACTTCTTCTCTATGTGTTCTCTAATCGCCTTATGGATATGGAATGTAGGTCTTTTTGAATGAACGAAGAGGTCGTCGGAGTGGTTTCGAGGGTTTTTTCAGATCCTTGATCTTCCTCGCACTTCTTTCCTTGGTGATTTTTTTTCGGGCTTGCTCGATTGGTAGTAGCGTCCGCTCGTGTGGAGCGGTTATTCACTTCCGTGGACGCATTGTTTTGTTTTTCGCGCTTTTGTGACTGTTCCAGAAACGGGTCAGATAGATGCGACTTGGGAGATCCGTCAGACGTGGCGACCCACTTATCCACTCGTCGCCAATGGAGCCTTCTAGGGCAATTTTCCGATTTATTCATCGAGATTCTAGCGAAGCGACACAGAGGGAAGCGGGGACATAGCGCTGTCTTGAACTACAACAAGACTGGATGTGAAAAAGTGGACCTGAACTGCAAGGCTAAAACAGAAAGTTGGAAATGGTTTGACGCAAATGATTGTGAGTTGAAAGATAGGAACTGCTTTACGAATTTTGCTGTGCCAAATTATGACAAACATACGATCAAAATTCTCAAAACTTATCAAATTCATATATGATTACATTTGTGAGTTTATAGATATGAACTGCATGTTAATCGTGTTCTCCCATCGTTAGGGTTATTTATCGATGAAACATGCATTTCATTATTTGGGTTTGCATAAAGATGCGTTTTGATTTTGTTATTTCTCATCATTTCTCAGAAGGTTGTTTATCAATAAACGCTTTCTAAAAATATTTTCATCGACCCGGATCAACCATATATCCATGAAATGAATTGCATCTGCCAGAGATGTTCAGTCATGAAATTATTTATCGACAAATGAGATTCTGAATGTTGAATGCTGAATGTGCTTATGTTCGAATGTTGTAAGAATTCGGCAAATGTTGCAAAGTTATTTGATTGTAAATGAGATTCTGAATGTTGAATGTTGAATGTTGAAATGTAACAGAAATGTTAGAATGAAAAAACAAAAAACGTTGGAATATACAACATGTCACAACAGAAATGTTCGAATGTAACAGAAAATATAACAAGTGTAACAGAAAATATAACAAGTATAACAGAAAATATAACAAGTGTAACAACTGTAAACAAATGTCAAGAATGTTTTTCCTCCTGTTCTTTCCCGTTCAGCTGGGGGGAACAGGGCCGATGCAGACAGGGTACTTGAAATAAAGACAGCCTGGGAGTTCGTCAAAAGAGTCTTCCGGGGTCGGGATGATTGGGAAAGGAGGTTAGTTGGGGCAGCGGGGGGTTCGAGCACCTCTAGGAACAAAGCAGTGGGGGAACTTTGGTGTCTTGGTGGAGAGGAATACTGTTGCGAGGCTCGTTTTGGCGTCTACCGAGTACACGTAGTCAGTGTGAATGCGCATGTTTTTTCAGTTGCCTCGGATGATGTAGGCGTCGGTGAATCTGACACAGGAGGTGGGAAGTTGCAGTGTGTTGGGTGAAACTTCGTTGATAGCGGGGGATATTTGACAAGGGCGACTCAGAAAGACCAAGGGCTGATGGCTGAGGAGTTCATGGTGTGAATAAAGGTGCTGGGTATAGAAGGGGAACGGGTCAAGGACAACACTTCTTATCGAAGAAAAATAAGCACTTTAACCACGGGTCTGGCTGTCTGCCGTTTTAGGTCAGCCAACCGAGGTGCCACTCCTGAATGGAGCATGTTTCACCCCCTAACTTTACAATGAAACAGAATGAAACAGGATAAAACGTTCATCAAATACACAGTGAAGAATGCAAACACTTTCGCGTTGACTAAATTGGTATTGATATATTGAAGTTTGCGGAGGCCTCTATCTATAAGCCCATCTATAAGCATAAACTTATCAAACTCTGGCACTCCTGCAATCTTTATTGACATGGGTCTATTGAAAGCTTCCAACAAGACGAAAAGTAGACAGAAAGGAAGCGACAGCAAAGAAAAAGGGCAGGAAGAAAAAAGAGGACATGGAGGCTTCGGGGATTAGGGGGATCATATCTAAAGCCTCACACTGGAAAGGGGATCTACCACACTATTGGTAAGAGACAGACCCGTGTCAGGGTCATCTTCAAGCCCATCAGCTTCTTCGTCACTGTAATCTCCCATCTCAGGCAAGTCGACCAACGAGTTCCAAGGCATCGAAAGAAATTCGCGGGATACCCAACCAACTACATGATTGAAAACAAGCTCGCGTCCCTTGTTGTCCAACGCCGGCTTGAGATGTCCCTTGAGCTCATCAGTCATATGCACCCAAACCAGTGTGCCAGCTCCCTCAGGGCGCACACATCCAAAAACCCATCGCTGGCCATCACTACAGGCCCAGTGGGGTTGATATGCACCACTGCTGCGCACCGCATTTCTGGGATGGCACAGAATGCTAGCTGCTTGCGGGATGACCTGGCCGAGCGCCGCTTCAAACGTGGTTTGGTGGTTCGCTTTGACATCTAGGAGAGCGGCGTCGGAAAGTATGTGCTTTGCTTTGGAGCGCGCGTTAACCGAGTAGCTGACCAGGAAATCGATGGGGCCCTTGTACTGCAGAGTTTCAGAGATGCTGTCGTATTTGACTTTCTTAATGATGTTGATGTTGATTTCTTCCGCAATTGTGAAGAATTTGACATCAGGATCAACTGTGTGTAAGGCATAGGAAAGGTAGAGGGAGATGATGTCTTGGCGGGCAGATTCGAATTGCATGGAGTTGCACGCAGCAATGATGGAGATGCTATCGCTGAGGCCAGGTGGAAGAGGGTAAGGGGTAGCCAGGTTGTGTATGGACCATAGGTCGCTGTCTACTTAGATCAGGAAGTCATTGATGACCTGATCGAGCGTGGAAGTTGAGAATGCCTGACGCCGGTGAATGTTGTCGGATGTTTAATCTGATTAGATGTCGTAAAGTGGGCCAGCCTTGAATTTATACGTCCAGAGGTTGTTGATATTGAAAGTGAGCATACCTAGCTGACCGTCATCTTGCCAAATGTACATGCTAGTCATTTTGTGGGCAGAGAAGACGTTGCATCCAATGCTTGAATCTTCCAACTTTGCAGTAAATTGTTGGGATGGGGTAGAGCTCTTCCTCTCTCTCATTTTGAAGAAGAAGAAGATGACAGTCTCAATGATGCAAAATATCAGACAAGTGAGGTGACACATGCAAGGACTTATATGCTATCTAGCATCTTCCAATTCACCTTGCAGGGAACACTTGCTGCGTTATCCACCATTTTATCCATGTTATCTTAATAGACGTGAAGGTAGTCAGGTACAGAGACGAAGGCGCGTTTTGCCTCTTGCAAGATCGCAAAAGATCATGACATGATTAGGTTTTTATACAAGTGAGTTGGAGTCGCGCAGACGGTCGCGCGACACCTGGGGAGGTTTCTCGGATGGGGAGAACGGCATTGCAAAAACAAAGGAAACTCCTACCTGGAGGTGGTTGCAACACGAAGAATGTAGCTGTAAGGGTTGACCGACGGGGTGAAAATGAAATAGTATTCAGGCTACGCAAACTGCTTTTTACCGGCCAGGGTACGTAACGGGGATAGAGCAGTGACGGTGGGGTGGTAACACCAAGTATCCTGAGTAGAAGATTTTCAAAAAAGTCAGAAGCAATGACTCAGGGATGTGCCCCCCGTTAGCCCTCGGGTTAGCATCCCCATCCCCTCACAAGAAAGCACCAAATATCACACCAGGAGCTTCCTCTGCTTAAGTGAGCAAAAAGATAAGACGCTTACGGGCTACTGCGGTCCAGAATCGGTGATAAGACGGGTTTGTGGTACTGCAAGTATTTTCAGATGTGAGCTACGACAGATTCACACTGATAATTTCTGTAGTGATATTTGGATTCTGACTCAAAAAGTAATAATCCCATGGTATGAGTGGATTCTCGTTGACAATGTCCATTGTGATATTTGGATTCTGACTCAAATAGTAATAATCCCAGGGTTTTTCAAGATTCACAGCCATTATTTCCTTAGTAATGTTACGATTCTCACTCAATGTGAAATAATCCCATTGCTTGTCTGAATTTGCGTTCACGATGGTCATTGTGATATTAGGATTCCAACTCAATAACGAAAAATTCCAGGGCATATCTGGATTTGAATTGAAAAAGTTTATGGTAATATTCCAATTCTCACTCAAAAAAAATTAACCCGATGGTTTATGTAGATTGGCCTTGATCGCTTCCATGGAGATACTTGGATTTTTACACAAATATTTATAATTACGTGGCTTATCTGAATTTGCATTAACGATTTCCATTGTCATGTTTGGATTCGCAATCAAAAGGGAATGATCCCATGACTTGTCTGGATTGGCGATGTAGATAAGTGCCGATTGATTGGTCGTGCTTGTATCAGACGAGTGGAAGAACCTGAATAATGATATTAAGTTAAACTTAAAGATAAACTACCACCCCATGAATCTGAACAAGATATCTTTGAATATCTAACAATAAAAGTAGTTCTGACAAAAATGTAGTTGATTTTCTAAGTCATTGATGAGTACTTTTTGTTTTTTATTTAAATGCGATCTGTTCCAGATTCAATCAATCTCACTAAATGTCGTTTATCGATAGGTAAGCAGGATAATTCTATATTCATTGAGATCGTGTTAATAGTTGGAAACTAGAAAGAAATTCTATTCCAGTTGTCTCCCCTGTCCAAACCTGCCAAATCAATTGGAACTTATTGATAATGCTTATCCAAACAATCCATGGAATTATGACGCCTTGAGTCAGAATCCCAATTCTACCATGGAAATGGTTAATGGAAATACAGACAAGCCGTGGCACAATTCCGAATTGAGTAAGAATCTCAACATCACTTTCCAAACTGTCATAGCAAACCCAGACAAGCCATGGAATTATAAAGGTTTGAATATGAACCCAAATATTACGATTGAAACAATCACAGCAAATCCAGACAAGCCATGATCTTTTAGCAGTTACCCGAATCTCAATATTGACTAAGTGACTCAGAATCCAGACAAGCTGTGGGATTATTTTTGGTTGAGTGGTAATCAGAAAACAACTATGGAATATGTCAGCGCAAATCCAGACAAACCCTGGCTCTGTGATAAATTGAGCCTGAATCCTAACTTTACCATGGAATACATCAATGCCAATCCCAACAAACCTTGGCATTATGGGTTTTTGAGTATGAATCCGAACCTTACCGTTGAAATAGCTGTGGCAAATCCGGATAACCTATGGGATCATTTGTTGTGCAGTGGTCATCTGAACATCACGATGTAAATAATTAAAGCAAATCCAGATAAGGTATGGTTATATTCGTTTTAGAATCATAATTCAAATTCCACAATGGAAATGGTGAAGACAAATCCAGCCAAGCCATGGAATTATGCACAATTGAGTGCAAATCAGAACATTACAATGGAAACAGTGAATACAAATCCTGGCCTTGAGCTCAGCCAGCTTCCTTAAAGCTGGGTTCAGCACGCTGATATCTGTGTGAGTCATGTTGGAGGAAAGTGTTGATTCGCCTAGAGCAGCTAGGTCAATCTGAAGGAGTAGCGAGGACTTGAATTTGCTTAAGCCTTGCTGGCTGATGGAGTGGTCAGATACTGCTAGGGTATTGCACCCGGAGTCTATAGGGATTCTTGCAAAGCGTCCATTGGAGCAGGCACGGATGACAAGAGGATAGACGATTAGGGGCGTGATAGTTTCTTCGATGAACAGAGTGGGGATAATCTCTTCAGCTTTGCTGTTCACTTGATTTCTGCCAATTCCCTTCTAGTGCACCAACAAAGTAGGGTTCATCACTGGTGCCTTTAAAAATCTGAGTTGTCTGTGAAGTGGTCCAAAGAGGTGTCCCATTTGCGCCTGGAAGATCTACAGGGCGTGTTTGGAGTCCACCAATTGGATGTTAGTGTTCATCCTGAAGTTATTGAATTCAAGATCGTGGCTTGGCATGTCCTGGCTCAGAAGGTTTATGTTAAGGGGAAGCTGTTGTTGCCCTGCTTCAAAGGAGTGAGTGGCTGTGTACCAGGAACTACTTCGGCACCCTCCTCTTCCGCAAGCAGTTACCCCACAAGCTTTTCCTTGAGAGCTGGCGCCTCTGTGAGATCGGCCTCCTTGTCCATTATAACCGCCGCATCCTCTGCTGGGGCTCCTGTAGGGGCCTATATACCACCAGTAGGCTGAGGCTGGTTGTTGGAATGGAATAATTGTGGCGGGTTGTCCAAGAGCAGGATAAGGAAGTGATGTCCGCAACAATGCAAGAATAAGGTTCCCCTACCTACCAAGGAAAAGGCTTGGTCCAACAAACAGGGATGTGTCAGGTGTGCCGCGGCGGAATGGGAATGCCTGCTGAGGGTCTGGCTGGTGCCAATTCTGAATGGACTGCTCAGTCTTGTATGGACTTACGCTGTGGTTTCGCGGTCGGTCAGAAGGTGAGGACCTGAGGAGTGCCAAATGGGAAGGAAGGATGCTGAGCTGAACCAAGGTGTCTGTGTATCTGTTGTTGCTCTGGGCAAGGTCATGCTCTTCTTGGCTCAGACTGTTGGTGTCTACAAGGCCGAAGTTCTCGTGGGCACTAACAGAGAAGCTGATTGTGTTGAAAAGTCTCTGGTGAATTCCAAATCATGGCTGTTTGGTTCCGCACAATGGATTGGACAATGGCTTCATGATCCCTGCCTTGTAGTAGTGGGTCAAGTCAGTGTCCATTATTGAGGGCTTGCCGTTGTTTTGGACCTCGAGGCACGATTGGTTGAGTAGACAGTGGGACAGGCTCCTTTATTCCGATAGGCTGGCTCGTCAACGAGATTGGCAGTTCAAGCTTGACGCTGTTCACCACGTTTTTGGGGAACTACTGGTTTGTGAAGGCAATGATGTGAATAGGCACTGGAGGATAGCCTGCTGGGAGCCATGGGATACCGCGAGGTGGGCCTGCGGGGGGAGCAAAAGGCCTTTTCACTGCTCCACTGGTTGTCAAGCGATGTCTTGCATTATCTGATGAGGAATCCATCGAAGGCACGGCAGAGGTCCTGGTTGGGGTTGACTGTAAGCGGTGGTGGTCAATTGGCTCCCTGGAATGAAAAAGGCCAAGCTGTCACTGGCAATTTGCCTTAGGGTCTCTTCACTGTTTTCTTCCAGGTAGTCACTTACTGAGGAGATAATGTTCGCCCCATTTCAATACTTCCATTCAGGCTGTCATACTTATCAACCACGTTGGCTTTGCTGATTTCTTTTCGGAGGTTCTTGAAGGGCATGATGAAGTTGGTTGCAGAACTTGATTGGGCAAGGTTGATCTGGCTATTGCCAATGTTGTGAATGAAGGCGGCATTGATGTTGACCTAGTCGATGGGGGACATTGTATGCTGAGCTGTGGATCCAGGTCAAGGGGCAGCAGTTCTTCCGCTTGCTCCAGGGCCAGATTCCCCAGCGCTCCCAGTCGTTCCAACACCGCCAGTTTCTCCCTGTCCAACTCCAGCCATGTTAGTAACCAAGTGGCTTGTTGATGCCGAGGTTCCCAGTACATCCTTGATGGCCCTCAAAAGTCATGACTTGTGTCACTAAATTGGGGGTCTTATCTTGATGTGTTGCTTACCAACGAAGATAGTCAGAGGTGAGGAAGTAACAGAGTGGTGCCACCATGTGATGAACCTATGTAAATTGGCGCTCTTTGACAGTCAGGGGTAAATGGAGGAAAACCAGCAAAGTGGAGGTTACCAGAGAGGCCCCAATCAAGGAGGAAGAAGTGTGTTCATAAGGGCGTCCAAGAATGCGGAAACTCCACAGCAATTTTGGGAGGAAAGTGTAGGTGTGATTGAGGGGTAAGAGTCTGACTTCAGACCAAAGGTTGGTCTGGCGTTGCTATGTACAATGTAGATGGGAATTACAAGGGAATTCCCTCATTTGGAGCAGAGTCACACCGGGGTTCAAGATTAGCGCAACGGGTGAAGTCTGAAGATAGACCGGGAACAAAGAAGGTTCTCCCAGCAATGATCTCACAACAGCATGCTTCCATACTCTAAGCAATGTAGATAATGAGGGGATACAGGGGAGGTGTATACGGGATTGGGCTTGGCTGATCTAGAGCATGCTCGACAAGACGTCTCAAGGCTAAGTCTGACAAAGGCTTCGTCCAGGCGTCCAAGTCATGCCCCTGAAGACCAATACCACAGGGGTCCCAAGCAGCGGCACCGGTGCCCATTAGGATATTTTCCAAAGTGATTTGGACGCATTTCAAAGATTCAAAAACCTACTGAAACACACAGATACTCTGATGAATGGTGTCCTTTTTGACTGATTTGAATCCTCTTTTCCCTTCATTTATGGTGTTGGATTTATTAGCGGAATCGACTAAGAGTATCTCATCACGCTGTCATCAACTTGTCTATCGCTGGAACCTTCTTTGTTCCCGGTCCACCTTCAGACTCCACCTTTTGCACTAATCTCTGAACTCGGTGTGTGAATTTGCTCTGAGTAAGAGAATTCCCCAGCTCCCTTTGTAGTTCCCCTCTACATTGTACATAGCAACGGAGGAGCGACCTATGGTCATCAGTATTACTCTTGGCCCAAAAACCACACCTACATTTTCCTTCCCGAGACAGCTGTTGTTCCATCGCCCTCTTCAACACCCTCAGTAACCCCCTGCGTTATCCATGTTGGCACCTCTTTAGCAATTACAAAGTGAGCATAATTAAGTCCATTCTCCCTTGCCTATCATTGAGAGCAAATTGATGTCAGTTCATCACAAGGTATCATCTATTTGTTCCTTTCTCACCTCTGATCCTCTCCATTCATAAGCAACTTGTGAAGTCAAGCCCCCTTGATATAGTAACACACGTCATGACTATCAAAGGCCATCGAAAACCTACTGGAAACCTTGACGTCAACCAGCAACTTGGTTACTAACATGTGTGGCATTGGACCAGGAGCTAGTTCCAGCTTTGGAGCGATTGGGTGTATTGGTGGATCCAGCCCTAGAGCAACTGGAACTACCGCTGTCCCTGTGCCTGGAGCAACTGTTCAATCACTGCTGAACCCCATCAACCTGGCCTACATCAAGGCCGCCTTTACCCGCAACCTCGGAGAGGACAAGATCAACCTCGCCCAATCGACATCCTCAACCTACTTCACTGCGCCCTTAAAAAATCTCGAAAAGGAAATCGGCCCAGCCAAAGCCAAGGTGATTTTCAAATACAAGTTGTAGGTAAATTCTCCTTATCTGTAAAGGACTTTCTGGGAAAAGTCAGTGAAGGAAACCTGAAGTAAATTGCCATCTACAATACCGCCCTGTTGGTGGCTCAGGTGGCCAGTCAACCAGCACCGCCTACGGTCTATCCTCTCACAAACCAAGACCTGTGCCACGCTTTTGACTATTTCCTCATCGGTTTGTGCAGGATGTGGGTTTCCAACCAGCGGGGGAAACAGCAGGCCCATAGCCACTCCCGCAGATGTACATTGGGGTACTCCATAGCGTTTCGCTGGCAACCCTTCAGAGCCCATTCATATCACTGTCATGGCAAACCACTTACCCCAAAAACGAGGTCAACAACCTCAAGCTCAAGCTCGCCAA
>KZ994360.1:0-12504 GCA_003614705.1 Blyttiomyces helicus | reverse complement strand
TAGCAAAGCTGGGGAGAGGAAGCGGGGAGAGTACTTCAGGTAGAGGACATTGGTGGCATGCAAAAGCACTCTGCTTTGTAGTTGCTTCGGAATCCATCCGCCACCTGCGGCACCTCAGGCGCTGCCTCTCACTCCCACTATTACCGGCCCCTCACATCGCGCGCCACGCAGCCCACACTATATACGCAACTCACATACATTTTGAAGAGAAGAGAGTGGTCGCCTAAAAGATTGTGGGGGAAAAGGGAGATCAGGGGCACGACAGTCGGATTCTGAATTGACATGGAAAAGTCTTGGTAAGGAGTTCTTCTTTTCCCAATGAGTACGGCTTTCTGTACAAAGGATCTGCCCGCCAGAGCCACAGAGGCATGAAACATTTCATCGGTGGAATTGGTTAAAATTTGAGGGTGCTCCGCCTGTCAGGGGCAGCAGGCTTGATGGTGGAATGTTGAGGGTGTGGTCTTGATCGAAGGAATTGGAGAGGGGGGTTGCCTAAGTGCAAGCAACAGGAGGCAGGGAGAGGATAGGAGCTGGAGGGTTCTAAACAGGAAGGGGTCCAGGTGGCGGCGGTTGCAGAGTGCGACCTGGGATGGTGGAAGGGTGATATGGCTCAAGGAGGATAACGTGAATCACTGGGTGAATGCCCATAGTTTTCGGTCGTGAGCCAGAATGTAATGGTGATACAGGCTGCTTTGAGGAACATCCCAAGTTGCATCAATTGTAAATTGTCTGAGGGTCTTGAGGTTCGCAAATTGAGGCATAGCAGCTATACTTTGTCGCCAACCTTGAAATCTTGGGCTTCCTTGCAATGGGAGTCAAGGCGTCTCTTGTAGCTTGCTTGCGCTGTCTTGAGATGTGAAGCCAGTTCTTTGCATTTGGTGACAAGAGTGGGGTGGCATTCTTGAGAGGGAGCAGAGTGAATGCTTGAAGACACTTTTGACCAAAGATCACTTGCTCTTGTTGTGTCGTTGCCTCAACCCCCTCTTTCGAGAACAGGAAAGAGCGGCAAGACAGGGCATCTGGCTTCTCTTGAAGACGACCTTCACAGAAGGTGATGACAAAATCAAAGCGGGACAAGGACATTTCCCATTGTGCTTGACGTTGATTGAGTACCTGAGAAGACGTGAAGTGGGCAACATTGTTATGATCCAAGTAGACAATGACTTGATGGGGGCATCCTCAAAGGAGTCTAAATTAGCGAGTTCGTCCATATGTCAGGGGCAGCAGGCTTGATGGGTTCATGTTGAAGGTAGGGTCTTGATGACAGGACTTGGAGAGGGAGGTTGCCTAGGTGCAAGCAGCAGGAGGCAGGGAGAGGAGAGGAGCCAGAGAGTTCAAAACAGGAAGGGGTCTTGGAGGCAAGACTGGATTCATTGCCCAGGACTGGTGTTGATCAGGACGGTTTACAGTTGGAGGCATACATAGGGCTATAGATAGTGGAAACTTGAGGCTCTGCGGAATGGGGCTGTGCTGGGGATAGTGGCTAAGCTGTCGTTGGGGCTGTGCTGGGAATTTGGGCTGCAGCATGGATTGGGGCTGCGCTAGAAGATATCCAAAATCATGGGGCATAGGGGCTTTGCTAGATGGTATCCATGTGAATGCTCTGGATCATTCAATTTACGGGGGCTTGGGGTCATGACCTTTACTGTGGTTCTGTGTCATGACCTGTCCCGTGGCTCTGGATCATGAGCTGCACCATGGCTCTTGGTCAGGACTTGTATCTGGGCTCTGGATCATGACACCATGTTGTAGATTTGGTAGTTGATTTTGGCATCCGTGAACATGTGTGAATGGTGAGCAACAGGGGGAAGGCGGCAATCAGGGTTGTGTTGAGAGAGAACAGGGCCTATCTCGAAGTCTGAAGCATTTGTCTCCATGACCAAGGGACGTCTGGGGTCCACATCTAGGAGGACAGTGGCAGTTGTGAAGGCGGCCTTGAGTTTTGGAAGGCTGCCGCGACAGAGGAGGTCAATTGGAAGGGATTGTCTTTGCTTGTAAGTTTGGTCGGAGGTGTAACAATGGAGGAGTAGTATTTGATGAACCGTTTGTGGAAGTTCGCAAAGCCAAGGAAGCATAGGACTTCGTAAACTGAGGATGGCGATGCCCAGTAGAGGATTGTCTTGATCTTAGGTGAATCTGTGGAGATGCCTTTGGTTGAGACAGTGCAGCCCAGGTACTCGACCTCAGTCTTGTAAAACTCGAACTCTCCAGTTTGGCTTAGAGGCCTGCATTGTTTAGCCTCTGGGGGACAAGTCGCACATGGTGGTTGTCCACAGACTCCCTCTTGGTGGCCTTATCTGGTCCGGAAGGCAGTTTTCCATTTGTGGGCAGGCTGGTTGCGCAAGAGGTTGTAGGTCCCACGGACGTCTATTTTTGTGTAGATGCTAGCAGACCTTTGTCCATTGAGGAGTCTAGAGATGAATGGGAGAGGTTAGTGGTTTCTGATCATGATCTTGTTGAGCCTGCGGTAATCCAAGCACATGCGCAGGGAGACTTCTTTTTCTCAACAAAGAGGATTGGTGCGCCTGCCAGAGACTTGGAATATCGACTGAAGCCATTTACGAGGGTTGCTTTAATGTACGCTTGAAGTGCATCTTGCTCAGTGGGCAAGAGGCTGTAGATGGGACTAAAGGGGAGTTGGGTGTTGGTTTCCAGGTCAATCGCACAGTGGTAGGACCAATGTTCTGGGGTTTACGCGCTTTTTTGGAGTCTAACACGTATAGAAATTCTAAGCAATCGGGTCCAGGGCAGTTTCTGCAACTGGTGTTGGGGACACAGCATAAATAACCATGACTTACTTCTAGTCACAGAGGGTAGTCAACTTGGCAGCGGAGACTTGACAGATGAGGTGGTTCATGGGGTTGGGTTTGATGTCAGAGGGCTTGATTTTATGGATAGGAGGTTACTTGAAGATGGTCAAGGGACAGATCTGGGGGACATGACTTGATGACTTCTGGGGTGGCTTAAGGGGTGCCGGAAACCCAAGGGTGCGAGCTTGCCAATCGATATGTGGATTGTGGAGCTCCAACCAGGAGAGGCTGAGAATGACTGGATTTCTGGGATAGGAGATGACATTGAACGTCACATTGCTAGAGTGTCCTTCTAAGATCACCCTGGAGGGCACTGTTTAGTGGGAGGCTTCTCTAGAGGATATGACGCTGGCTTCGACGACATCAAACAATACAAGGTGGATTCTCTTGATAAATTGCAGATGATTTTTGGTGGCAAAGTCTCAATCGACGAAGCAGGCTAGCGCACCTGAACCAAGAGGGGGTGTTGTGGTGGTCTGGCCTGAGAAGGAATGGTGGAGTTGCACAGGTAGTTGGATCACAGGGTTTGGGTAAGGTCCAAGGAGGGGTCCGTGTTTGCTGGCGTGGATGTTCCGTTTAGGCACAAGGCCCCTATTGTGGCTGGAGGTTGTTTTTTCCCACCTCTGTTGTCTGTGGGTTTGCAGAGTTCGGGGTCATGACTTGATGGGCTTGGTTGCGCTCTTTGGTGGGGTATCGAATCGAGAGGTGGCTCGGGCCGCTGCAGTCATGGCAGAGGATTCTCGATGTCTGTGTTCCTCTTCTCGCTGGTAAGTCTCTTTGAGCTCATGGTGTCCATTTGCATTGGGTCCTCCTTGATGGCTACAGGGTGGTAGCTTGGAGTTGAGCGTAGCTGGTAACCGTGGTTGGGTTGTATGCGAAACTGGTCAATCCAGGGAAGATCGCAGGCGAGTTGGCAGAACTCAGAGGATTACGTTGAAGCTGGGTGCGAACCCTGTTGGAGTGCCTGAAGCTTTGTGGAGGCAGTTGGTTTCTTGTTAGCATCACCAAAGGTTGCCGAGAATTCTTGGAGGAACGCTTTAAAGTTGTCAAGTTGCGGGGACTGCGTCTAGAGGAGCGGTGCAAAGGAAGCCAGGGTCATGCTAGCAAGCAGGGTGCCTACTAGTCCCACTTGGGCTGATCGGTTGGGGTAGCGTTGACGTTGAAGCCGGAGGATGAGTCAAACTAGGTTGATGAAGCCGCGAAACTTCGATCAGGTACCATCAAACTCGTCACGGTGGCTGATTTTGGGTTCTTGATGTTGGGCTGGTATTGATGGTGTTTGGTGGACTTGGTGGACAGCCTCCAGGAGAGACTGGTTCTCTTGTTGAAGGCGTTATAGCATGATGAGGACTTGTTCTAGGCTTGTTGTCATTGTTGTAGATGGCTTCCAGGTAGGCTGGAAAAGATCCCGATCAAACTGTCAGGGGCATAAGGCTTAATGGTGGGAAGATTAGGGGGTGGTCTTGATGACAGGACTTGGAGAAGTGGGTTGCCTAGGTGCAAGTAACAGGAGGCAGGGAGAGGGGAGGAGCTGGAGGTTTGAAGACAGGAAGTGGTCTTGGAGGCCCGACTTGATTGTTGTGCCCAGGACTGGTGTTGATTAGGATGGTTTGCAATGGGAGGGATACTTTCCTCGGTTTCTTGGGAAAGCTTGGGGCTGTGCTGGTACTTGGGGCTTTGCTAGGGAATGGGGCTGTCCAAGGGATTGGGACTTTGCTGGGGATTGGGGCTGTGCTGGGGATTCTGGCTGTGGCATTGATTGGGGCTGTGCTAGAAGATATCCAGAATCATGGGGCATAAGGGCTTTGCTAGAATGTATCCAAGCACCATGGCTCTGGATCATGTAAAAGGTCTGTGGCTCTCTGGCATGACCTACACCATGGTTCCATGTCATGACCAGTACTGTGGCTCCGGGTCCAATCTGTATCTTGGCTCTGGATCATTACCTGTTCTGTGGGCTCCGGGTCATGACCTGTACCATGGCTCTGGGTCAGGACTTGTATCTCGGCTCTGGATCATGCCACCACCAGTCTGCTGGAAGTGCCCTCGCGAGTTCATTTATTGACTCATCACCCCTTTAAAGAAAAATTGGATACCTGTGTGGGTGGGGCTCAACTTGGGTGACTGTGAAAGGGATTGGCCGATTTTTTTGGGGCTAATTGGTCTCCTAACAACTAGCCTGGTGGATTGTGTTTGCATCCTGCTCTCGATTCTGAGCCCGAGTTAAGGGTCCCAACCCCGTGCTGGCGGACATATGAGGTACCATAGGAAGGGCCCCTGAAGTTTGGGCGGGTCCCATGGCACTGAGTGCGAGGTGTGATGGGATCTAGGGGAACTCCTCAGTCGAAAGTTTAATGATTATAGGAGTCAGTTAATTTGACAATGAAACATATTAGTCAACCTAGTGTGAAGGACATGTTCAACGGAAGCCTGATGCCCTGTCTCGCTGCTCTTTCCTGTTGCCTAAAGAAGGGGATCAGGCTACCACCCTGGAAGAGCAATCCTGTTGGTCCCAACTGTCTTCAGGCCTTCAATCTGCTGCATCTCGACGACTCCCTCATCAACGCACTACTCCAAGACCTTCAGAACGACCCACAGGCCTTGGATATCATTTTCCACCATTCACGACCCCAAACTCCCAGCATCTGTAACCACTACAACCACTTCGCCCTCGACAACAACCTCTGGTACATCCCTGATTGGCATGGGCAACTTCAAGTTCTCCAATCATGACTCGACTCTGTGGCAGCTGGCCACTTCGGGATCCAGACGACTATTCAGTTGGTCTCCTGGGACCACTGGGGGCCTCAACTTGAAAAGTCTGTCAAGGAGTGAGTCCAGTCCTGTGACACCTGCTTCAGGTTCAAGGCCCATCAACAAGCCTGCCATGGTCTCCTGTGCCCCCTCTCTATTGGGAGCACAAATCGTCTTCAATCTCCATGGACTTCATCACCAATCTCCCACCATCCAATGGTCTCAACTCCATCATTGTTGTCATCGATCGGCTCACCAAGACGGCGCACTTCCTTGCATGTAACAAGACAACCACAACCAACAACACTGCCAGTCTTCTCCTGAGGCTGGTCTCTCAACTACATGGCCTTTTAACGGACATCGTCAGCCGCTGAGGACCTTCATTCATCATCATCTGCTGGCTACTTCCACTACAGCTCCTTGGCATCAAAGTGAGCGTCACCTCCACAGTCCACCCTGAATCAAATGGACAGACAGAATGTACGAATAAAAGCCTGGAGCAGTATCTCCGCTGTCCGTTTAACTACCAGCAAGGCAACTTGACAGACCTTCTACGGATTGCCGAGTTCGTCCCAAACAATTTCCAGCGTTCATCTGCCTGTCAAAGCCCCTTCAGCGCCAAATACGGCTTCCACTTGCACTTCCATATCTCCCTACCGACTGCAGTAAAGAATCCTGCTGCCAAAGAACATCTGTCGAATCTTGTCATCAAACACAAAGCACTACCCTACTATATCGAAGCAGCCTATGAAAGCTATAAGAAACACTCCGGCATGAATCACAACCAGACCTAGACTTCTTTGTTGGCGACAATGTATGGAGGCTACGCCACAATTTGGATCTTGAGCCCCTGTACAGGTCATGATCCAGAGCCATGGTACAAATCCTGTCCCAGAGCCAGTGTACCGGTCATGACCCAAAGTCACGGTGGAGGTCATGATCCAGAGCCATTGCACTTGGATATGTTCGAGTACAGCCCCTATGCCCTATGATTCTGAATATCTTCTAGCATGGCCCCAATCCAAGCCACAGCCCCAATCCCTAGCACAGCCCAAATCCCCAGCACAGCCCAACTCCAGCACAGCACCAAGCTTCCCCTATATCCGTCCTATTGTAAATCATCCTGATCAACCCCATTCCTGGGCAATACAATCAAATGCTGCCTCGAAGTCCACTTCCTGTCTAGACCACTCCTGCTCATCTTCTCTCCGTGCCTCCTGTGGCTTGCACCTAGGCGACCCCCCTCTTCAAGTCCTGTCATCAAGTCCACACGCTCAACATTAACAGTAATGTCTGACGGTTTCTGTATTTTGTATTTTAATGAAGAAAACCACTATTCAAGAAGCCACAGACAATCAAACTCCAAAAAAATGATACGCTCCACAGTGAATATTAAGCAGTGTGGAGCATATCCCCGCAGGCTTGGACGAATGGGGTTACGCGATGCGCGATCACATACTGGTTTGCCCGAACACCACCCATCGCAGTATCACGATCTTGGCCATCACCTGTGACTTGTATAGCGGGACCTTAGGATAGTCCGCGGTTTCAAAAGGCCAACACCAAATGTCAGCTGGTGCAGGAATATGGGCTCATTCGAGTAGTACTGCAAAAGTGGAGGAGGTTGAATATGAAGTGGTTGGATATGATTCTTTCCCCTGGGCTGTCCGGCAGGCTGAAAATCAGCCCTCCGGAGCCCTCATATTCAGTTGACTGGAGTTGTGATCGGCAAAGGCTTGGTGACTGTCGCGGGAAGGCGGGAGTGCAATTAACAGAGATACTAAAATCATCAGATAATAATTGTTCGGGGATGTTGATGTAGCGATGGTTGAGACTTGGCATCAAAGGCTCTGAGGCGCCGGGCTCAGAGTCCTTCGGCACACCAATAAGCAGCTCGCAAAGTATTCAGCAGGTGGCTTGGCGACGCGACACCATCCTCGTTCCATGACAGCCTGCGCCGAATGATTTTGCAGTTGAATTCAGCCCCGGCAGCTGGAAAGGCGCTAACGCCCTTGGTCCGTCCTCCATTATTGGGGGGCTTGGGAGTCAAGTCCTGCGATGGGACCGTCGTGTGCAATCCTCGTTCCTCAATCTCAGGCAACCAATTGCGGCTAGGGACTCAGTCTGCAGGCCTACTAAGGGAATGTTCGCAGCGCATAACTTCAGGCTAGACGCATCGGGCAGCTGGGAGATCGCACACCCGCTGGTAGACGGCTGTATGGTTTGACCTAGCAATTGGCCGGGATTCGGCAACCGGGTACCGGCACTGGCAGGACCTGAAGACAGTCCGCTGGCTCAACGAGCCAACCCCGAATGGCAGCTCGTGTGGGAATATGGAGCTCTGCGCGACAAGTCCAACAATCCAAATTTTGAAGCCAACAATATTCGTCGCCATTCTGGGGCAGACAAGCGCAACGCCTTCTGCCATTCTTCATTTCACGCGGTTCACGGTCGCACTTACCACCCAACTTCGACCACTTGATCCTTTGCCTATTTGGTTTCTGTCCGCTCCGCCTGGCAACCCAGCAGACCAACGCAATGAAGACGCAACCAGTGCAAGTGCAAGCGATCTTTTCCATAGGCACAGAATTGTTCTTAATAACATACAGGTGTTTTTTGGAGCATACAATACACAAATCAAAGACAAACAGTTTAACAAAAAAACCCTCGGCGGAGGAGGGGCATGATGCCGGCCAGCGTCAATCAATCCCTATCCACATACGATATCTAAAGATGGGTGGCAGCGCAGGACGACCCCGTAACGGTCATGGTAACGGTCTTGCGGGAGTTGCTGTGACCGTGGTGCGTGTGGTGCGTGTGGTGGTGGTGCTCATGGTGAGTGTGGTGCCCGTGGTGCGAGGTCGAGGTGGTGACGGACGGGGTGGGGGTGAACTCGGCGAGGATAGGAGCCACGGGGGTGGTGGTGAAGGAAGCGATGGGGGTGGTAGTGAAGGTGGAGGTGGAGGAAGCGACGGGGGTGGTGGTGGTGGTGGTGGTGGAAGAGCTCTGGACGGCGCCCTCGGGGATCGCCACGACAGCGGCGAGCTCGGCGGCCGACGCCTGCCCGCGAGCGTTCTTGAGCACCTTCCCGCGCTGGTGCTCGATACCGCCGGTGACGGTCACCTGCTGCCCCTTGGCGAACTGCACTCGCCCAAGCTGGAACACGAGGAAGAACTTGGGGACCTGAACACGAGCGAAAAGGCAGATCAGAAATCGATGCGCTCCAAATTTCACCACCGCGGATAATCAGCTAACACAGCCATACCTTAAGTCTCTCCAAAACATCCTTGAATCCCCCGTTCTGCCTTAAGAAGAACTCAAGCCCAGAGTAAACATCGAGCTGGTCCCCGAGCAGCTGCTCGTCGGCGGTCGCGGGGTCGTCGATCCTGAACCTCTCCAACGCGAACCCGAGCGGGTCGAGCTTCGACTTACTGAAATCAATCGAGGAGAAGCTGACGTTTGTGCCAATCTTGATGACATCGAGCTGGTTGGTGCCGAGGACGGTGAAGTTCCCGCGGGTGAGGCCCGGGGGAAGGTGGACATCGGCGGGGACTGCAGCTGTGTGATGGGGAAAATTGTGGTCAGGTCTCGAGCGCGAAGACAGGTTACTGCTCAGTATTGTGACCAATGTAACCTCACTTCGGAGTTCGTGCGCTTCTGGACAAAATGCACTTTCGGAGACCCGACCGCCCTTGAGCCCAACTTACCACCAAAAGCGGGAGCGGCAAGGGCGCCGAGAACAAGGATGGTGCTGGTGAACTTCATGTTTTTAGATTTAGTCTGGTCGGAGGGATGTTGCGAGTAACAGACGGGGTTGCCAGAAGATTTATACAGACCGTAGTACTACCCGGCCGCAATGCGGAGTGTACACTTTCACGATTCAGAGCCATCAAAGGACAAAAGACATCGACTACTCCGACTACTGAAACAATTGGCACCAAAGGTTATTTTTCTTCCCCCGGGTCCCTGCTCTCAACTCATGGGCGAACTGCAATACAGTCGGACTTTTCCCACATATTTGGAACCTGCATAGTTGTCGGAGCCCCCGTGTCAGAAGATTATCTCCGGGCGTCAACGATTTCATGAAACACCGCGAATCTAGCATTCTTCAAGTGCTGCTTGGAATTATTCGACGTCCGCTGCCCGCCAAGTGCCGTCGTTGCGAGAAATACTTTCTTTTTGTCAGTCGACTAATGTGTCACAGCGGCGGCAGAGAGATGCCCAGAAGCCGACAAGAACACACGAATCAAATGCTAAGTGAATATTTTGAGCGTATCACCGCAATTGCAGGGCCAGTACGCAGCCGGGCATGCGAGCCCGAACCTGCACCGCTTGACCCACCACCGCAGTCGGCACTCGAAACCTAATGGCGGTGAAAGCGGGGACCTGAGGACATTGCGCGCGGTCATCTAGCCAACACCAGGTGTCAGCTCGTGCGAGAATTTGGAAGAGGCTCGTTTGAGTATTGCTGCACACGGGGAGCGGGTTTCGTTTGGCCCTGACCCACCGGTCGTCTGGAGCCCTCGTGCTGAATCGAGGTCGACTCCAGGACTGGTGGACTTGGTGGCGATCGCTTGCGAAGTTCCACTGTCCAAGTGCCCGGTGGTGGTCGCGGGAAGGCGGGAGTGTCACCATCAGCGAGTTCGGCTTCGACGGCAGTTCATGGCTCGGGGTCCCTCGGCTGATTGAGATTGTGGTAGCGGAGGAGGGATCTTAACCGATAAAACAACAAGGTGCTTCTGCTCTTTCCGATCTCCAATCAGCACCCACACCTCTTGGTCCATTGACACAAACGTGCTCCCTTCGCCTCCCTCTCACCTCGTCTGCGGCAGTTCCACTTTCTTAAGCGGGTGGAGCATCCATTTGCTCTGTGTCTCTGTTGTTGCTTCAGGACGATATTTATTTCTTTACGTATGCAACAGAAAGAGGCGTTGTGTGCCCGGTGTGCGTGGTGGGTACGGTGTGCGCGGCAATTGTGTGACGTAGACTCAATATCCGTCGTTCCCTCCCTCGGGCTGATCATCAGCGCAGGACTCTTCCTCGCCGAACGCCTCTCCGTCCGAATCCTCCTGCTATTCTTACCCCTCCTCCTCATTGTACCCCTCCAGCTCGTCAGACTCCTGTTCGCCCGACTCCTGTTCGCCCGACTCCTCCCGCTTGTCGTATTGCTCCTCCCCGTCGTACCACTCGATCGCCGATCAGGATTCTGATTGCAAATAGTCCGTCACCAAAACCTTGAATTCCAAATGCTTCTTCTCATTGACCATCGCCCATCGCAGTGGCACTTGGCGAGTGGGCGACGCTGCCTCAAGGTCAGACCGGAGGAGCGGGCGTCCATCGCGGTTCGTGGCGCCTGTGGTGGCGCGTTTCAAAGTTGCATGTTCAAGGAAATAATCAGTAGGTGGCTTGGTCACCCGCGTTCCCATGCCGCCCGATTTCGTTTTGTTACTTGATCCAGCCCCGGCTTTTCGGCGAGTGAAGTGCTGCGATGGAACCGTCAGTGTTTCGAAGGGCGTACTCGGGTCGACAACCGCCGCACTCCCAAACCGCAAGTTCATGGGCACGGCGCTGAATCTCCATCTCCATCTTCAAAGCCCCTGATGATTTTCGACGAAGTTGGCGGTCGAGGGAGAGATTCCGAGGTGCTGGTCTTGAGTAACTCTGGGAACAGAACAAAGATGTGAGGGGGGGAGGGGAAGGGAGGGAGAATTTCCCGAGATGACGGTGTTCGTGATGTTCGCTCTTGCAATCGACGGATTCAGTCAATTACTTCGGTGCCCAAATCTCCAAAACTCCTGTCCTATTCCCAGGCCAGCAGCGCTCCTTATTTCCTCCGTCGGGATTTTACACGATACTTTTTCCACTGTTCTCCTCACCCCCTCCCATCTTCGAGCCCACCTCGCGGCATTCGACATCCCTCACATCCCAATTGCGCCCCTGGTCCACCGCTTCGATCTGCCAGACATTCGATTCGCCAGACACCCAGCCGCCAATCGCGATCGAGTCTGTCCATCGGGTAAAAACATACGGGTTGCGCGAAATGCAGAGGCAGTCCTAGGTCTTTCCCACTACACGGTCCACCACACAGCCTTAGGGGCCCCATCGAAACCTTGCCCGGTGGGGACGCCCAACTAAAAAAGGGCCCGCCACCAGACCGCCATCTATTTGCGGCGCTTGATCTCCTTCGAGCCCAACACGTCCGCCATGACTATGACTGGATGCATTCGAGCACAAGGACCGGCGAACGTATGGACATCTCCTCCGCCAAGGAAGGGTTCGGGCGCGCCTGTCTTCCGTTGCGCATGTTCATCGGCGATGCAATTAAAATTGGGGGAGACTAGTGAAAGTTAACAGAGTCTTCGAGGAGGTGACAGGAATGGTAGCTGTTCGCACAGCGCAACACAGCGGACTTTGTCCCAGGCAAGGACAGCGGCGGCGAAGGAGAAGGGGATGAGCCAGTACTGTTTGATAAAAGTTGCGGATGCGAGAGGTCAGTGAACGGAAGACGGACGGGGACCCGCCGAGAACAGCAAACAAAACAGCAAGTTACTTTGGTCGGAATCGGCGCCGATCCGAATTCACTCTGAATCCTACTGGAGTACAGGTTGATAAGGGAAACGCCCACAGTGCAGACGCATCCGAAGAGGATCCACCAGTTCCGGCGGGGGCCCCACAGCGGGCTCGACTGGAAGAGGGACACGCGGCGGTTGCGCGTTGCGAGGAGCGCTCCGAACTGGAAGATGACCATGGAGACGTAGAAGATTGAGCCGCCGATGTGGATGTTGGTAGAGAGGTCTGCGGCGTCCATGCCGTAGCCGAGGGGCTAGACGTCGACTGTGTCAGAGGTGTCGGTCGGCCATTTCTCGTACGCGAAGAGCAGGTCCGAAGCCTCTGGGGGGGGGGGGAGGAGAACGGTGGAAAAAGTATGGTGTAAAATCCC
>KZ994359.1:0-12519 GCA_003614705.1 Blyttiomyces helicus | reverse complement strand
TGTGCTGGGGATTGGAGCTGTGGCATGGATTGGGGCTGTGCTAGAATGTATCCAGAATCATGGGGCATAGGGGCTGTGCTTAATGGTATCCAAGTGCCATGGCTCTGGATCATGCAATGTACCCTGGCTCCGGGTCATGACCTGTACCGTGGCTCTGGTTCATGACCTGTACCATGGCTCTGGGTCAGGACTTGTATCTTGGCTCTGGATCATGACAGTCGCAAGGCCTATGGGGGCAAGGGATGAGAAGGGGCTGACATGCTAGTAGAGGCGGATGCTGGCGGTGGAAGAGAGGGAGGAAATGGGGGTGTTGAGGTAGTAAGCACCAAAGGCGCACATAAGGATCCTGTTCCAGTGCATTGTGGGTGTGGCAGAGTTGTGGGAGGAAGTGGGGACTATGTGGAGTTCCGTGGATTGGAACAAGGTGCTACCATGTGAGGGTGAGGCCTCAGGGTCTCCTGCCCTGCGTACCCAGCACTGTCTTGAGTCTTGGCGGAGGGGACGTTTTGAGGTACTTGACTGTCGGCTCTCCTGTGGAGGAAAGTGTAGGTGCTGACCATGGGGAACCAGACAGGAACCTGATATTACTTTACAAATGCTTCACATGCATGGGGGAGGGGTTTGTGAGCCTAGCGGGGCCGTACCTGTTGACGCCAAACCAGTGACAAAACTCGGTGCATGAGCAGCGGTCGCATCTGCAGTATGCTCAGGGCATCAAATCTGGGGATTAGGTTTAATCTTGGGGATAGGGCTGACTCTGACCAAAGCTCGCATTGACAGGATGATCTCCATAACCTGGGGATAGCTCACTAGCATAGGCGAATGACTCAATCCTTCCGACAAGGAGGATTTACTCATCTATCATGAAAAGAGCATCTTCTATTACAAATATACTGGGGGAATTGAATGGTTTTCACACGGAGAAACGCCAACACCGAAAATGGGACAAGGTTCAGCTCTAGATTCCTGCTCTTTATCAACTGGTCAGCCCTTGAAATTTTTTCCTTTGTCTCATTCAACCTTTCCATATCCTTCACGGATGTGCCATTCATGTCTCTGGTCTTCTCAATCCCCATGGCAGTTCTCTTGGTGTTTCAACTTTCCACTCCAGTCAAGAAGCTGTCCAAGCTGCGGGAGCCACCGATCATAATCAGCTCAACTTCCTCTATGCGAACATGACCATAGCCCCCATTAAAAAACCACAAAAGGTGGTGGATCAGCAACAATTTCCTTAAGCAGATTTCGCAGGCCATCAAGCACTTCCAGATTGCACATCCAGGCTGTGCTGCCCTCTTCATCTTCGATCAATTCAGCATTGGCCAGGCATATGCCGTTAATGGCCTTGTTGCATTGAGAATGAATTTGCGCCCCAGGAGGAAAGCAACCATCTGTGTGTGACACTTCCTTCGCCCCATATGCTCAGGTGAGCCAGCAGATGGACAGTTATGAAATCTGTGGGGGGGGGGGGCTGTGGAGTGCGGGGAGATGAAAACAAATGGATTGATTTTCCAACTTGGCAGAATCCTCCTCTCGACCAACAACAGGCCCAACCTCAGCATATAGTATATCCTGATGGCCACGAGCCCGCTGGCCAGACCTGAGCCATTCACGAGATCCTGGAAAAGCGGGGGCTTTGGAGGTAAAATATAAAGAAAGTTTGGCTGTTCTGGGTTTCATCATTGTTGAATGTGAGGGAGGGGAAGAATTCAGGGCCAGGCAAGTCACTCCTTCATGCTTGTCTCATTTTTTACAGCTAGTGGGGACAACAGGTAGAACTCAAACCCCTTCTGTTCCGCCAACAAGGACATTGCAGCCGAGCCCGATTCGGTCAACTAGAATAGCGCACTCGAGACACCGATCACCCAGAGCGGGCACAGGTGTGTCTTCTTGCCCAAGTCTCAGTGAGAACTGAACCCCATGGAAATGTTCGTGGGTGCTGCAAATTGCCAGCTCCTTAACAACAGTCCCCGTGCCACCTTTACCGGCATTCAAGGAGGGCGACGTAAAACATGGGGTGAATGCGCATAATTTCTTGCCGTGTCTGGTGGAATGTGACGGAGTTGTTCCAGGCTGCTATGGGGAACGGCCTGAGTCACTTAAAGTCTAGCTTGCCAGAGAGTCTTGAGGTTTGCACATCGCGGAGTAGCAGCCATACTTTTTCGCCAACATTGAAGTCTGGGGCTTGCTTGCGATGTGAGTTGGGGTGTTTCTTGTAGCTTCCTTGGGCTGCCTTGAGATGGTCATTTCTTTGCGTATGGTTCCAAGATTCGATAAGCGATGTTCGGCGGCAGGATTCTTTGCGGTAGTCGGTAGGGAGATATCAAAGTGTGGGCAGAAGCCTTAGTTGGCCGAGAAGGGGATTTGACCAGTCGATGCATGCTGGGCAGTGTTGAAGGTCAATTCGCCAGTAGGTAGGAGGTCGGTCCAGTTTTTCTTGCTGCTAGTTGATTGTACAGCAGAGATACTAGTAGCTCAAGGGTTTGAATGGTATATTCTGTCTGTCTGTCTGTTTCAGAGCGGTATGCGGAGGTGAGGGTCGCCTTGATGCCAAGTAGTACTAGTAGATGTTGCCAGAAGTTGCTGACGAATTGCGTTCCTGTGTTGCTAATGATGTCCATTGGAAGGCCATGTAGACAAAAGACATTCTTGAGGAGAGGACTGGCTGTGTCGTTGCTTGTGATGATCTTGTTACATACAAGGAAGCGCGCCATCTTGGTGAGCTGATATTCAACAACTAGGATGGAGTCAAACCCCTTAGGCGGTGGGAGGTCGGTAATGAATGGCATGGAGATTGAAGACCATGGTGTGCTTGGTATTGAGAAAGGGCGCAGGAGACCATTGCATGCATGTCAAGTGGCCTTGGACAGGGAGCAGGTGTCACAGGACTGGACGAACTTGTTGACAGACTCCGCAAGTTGAGGCTACCAGTAGTCGCAGAGGACCAACCCAATAGTCTTCTGGATCCCGAAGTGGCCAGCCGCCAGGGAGTCATGTCATGGTCGGAGTACTTGCTGTTGCCCAGGCCCATCAGGGAAGTACAGGAGACTTCTCCGTTGGAGGAGGTTGTTGTCGAGGGCAAAGTGGTTGTAGGTTTCACGTCTTGAAAGGTTGGTGACGACATCAGAGGCAAGTGTGTTATTGTGAAGGTTTTGGCCTATCGCGTTGAGCAGAGCGAAGGCTTGAAGTGGTTTTGGACCTCAGATGACTTGCTCTTGCTTTTTTGTTGCCTCATCCTCCTTTTTAGGCAACAGGAAAAAGCGGCAAGACAGGGCATTGGGCTTCCCTTGAAGACGTTCTTCACCGTAGGTGATGACGAGATTGAAGTAGGACAAGGATATTGCCCATGGTGCTTGACTTTGATTCAGCACCCAAGAAGACATGAAGTAGGCATGATTATTGTAATCTGAGTATATATTGATTTGATGGGGGCATCCTTCGAGGAACCATTGCCACTCCTCAAGGGAGTCCACAATGGTGAGTAGTTCCTTATCATAGATTCGTAGTTGATTTTGGCTGCTGTGAATTTGCGTGAATGGAAAGAGACAGAGTACAGGAGGCCGTCAGAGTTGTGTTAAGAGAAAATGGCGCCAATTGCGAAGTCTGAAGCGTCCGTCTCTATGACAAAGGGGCGTGTGGGGTCCACATGTAAGAGGACAGGCGCCAATATGAAGGCAGCCCTGAGTTCCTCGAAGGACACGGAGGCAGAGGAGGACCAAGGAAAGGAATTTTCTTTGCTCGCAAGTCTGGTCAGAGGTGCACCAATGGAGAAGTGGTCTTTGATGAACCTTTGGATGAAGCTTGCAAAGCCCAGGAAGCATTGGATGTCTCGAATGGAGGTTGGAGTTGCCCAGTCACGGATGGTCTTGATCTTGCGTGAGTCCATGGACCCCATTGGTTGAGACAGTGTAACCCAGGAACTTTATGTCCGTCTTATCGAATAGGCACTTATCCAGCCTGGCATAGAGGCCTGCGTTGCGTAGCCTCTGGAAGACAAGGCGTAGGTGGCGGTCACGCTCAGACTTGGAGAAGACAAGGATGTCATCACAGACCATCACGAAGTCGTCTAGGTACTCGCGGAAGACATCGTTTGCCATATTCTGGAACACAAACAGAGCCAGGTAGAAATTTGGACTTCCCTACAGAGGTCTAATTTTTTTCTATAGCACAGGGACTTGATGACCCCAAGCGCTAACAATGAAAAACTCGTAGGAAGATTTGGCTGTTCCTGATTAACCGGCTAGGGATGGCGACACATACCAGTATACCAACAGGGTATTTCTCCATACCCTAATAAAATTCTTTGTATATTTTTCATCCGCATTGTCCCATGGTGACACTTCCATACCCTAGCACCTACACTGGCCGTTATGAATTCCCTTTCCAAGTCCATATCTTGGTGATATGAGGTTGAAGCCAAGTCACCATCCCTCGCAACTTTTTTCAAGTCAACATCCTCTCCCTTTCCATGATAGAATCATACCCCAGCCCTGATTAGAGCCAATCCAATCAAGACAGTTTTTTCTTTCAGTATTACTTCATTACCAACCTTCTCCCCATATCTTCTCCTGTACTTCTCCTGTCCTTCCAATCTCTTCTCCTTCCTTCTGATGCCTCCTTTGCGTTGACATTCACCCTCTCCTCCACTTTCACGTATGGGCTTCTCTGTTCAAAAGCTTTTTCAATCACACATTTTATGTCCACGTCCTCATTAACGACACTTCCCTTCTCGTAACCTCAACACAGGAGCCTCCAACACCTTGTTCTTATTAGATGTCCCAGTGAAAAAACAACGCTTCTCCTTGATTGGTTTGATATTCTTCTTCGCACCCAAGGCGATATCCATCCTGAATCGAGGATCATCTACCTACCAGCTGGCAACACTGAGGCTCTCCTCTACAACAATTTCCTTGCTCATCACAATGTAAAGAATGTTTTGAAAGAATGAAAATAATTTCATCGAAGGAATGTTCAAAGCAATGGATAGCATATTTCGAAAAATTGAAAGATTGAAAAGAATCAAAAGAATGATTCACCAGAATGAAAAGTATGGATGGAATGTTTGGAAAGAATGATCCTAAAAATGGATAGCATATTTCGAAAAATTGAATTATTGAAAAGATTGGAAACAATCAAAAGAATGCTTCTGAAGAATGAAACAAATCAATAGAATATTTCAAAAGAATGTAAGCAGTTTTTCAATAGAATGGAACGAATATTTTGAACTTTCAAGAACTCAACTAAATAGAAACAAATGAATGACAAAGAAGAAGATGAGAATCGTTTCATCGACTGACCCCTCGTCGGCGTGCGCGATGCAGCTAAAAGAGTGACCAGAAATGGTAAACAGGAACAGAGATGTCGAGGATGTTGAATGTGGATGATATCAAAAAAGGACATAGTCCATAAAGTGTTCTATCAACCGACCCCTGGTCAGACATGGCCATCCAGCTAGATTCATTGTTTCAATTGATACAGACCACAAATGATTCAATGGAAGTTATTTTGCTGTTGATCAGTATTATGAAAATGATAAATATTTAACAGAGTTAAAACTTTTTTTATCATCACACCGTTGCAAAAAAAGTAGCTGTGAAGAAAGAAATACTTTTATCTTCATAGTATCATCGATGTACAGCATTCATAATCACATCCCACAATCTCCACAGGATAGCTTGACGGTCCATCATCAGACTCCTTGTCCGGTAATTCCTCATTGCAGCACTTATAGTCAGAGCACAGCTTCCTAATGAAATTGTGGACTTGCCCAGTCAGTGGGCAATCACGCGGATTTCCTGGTAGGATTTTGTTCATCAGATTGAAGAGCACCCGAAAGCGACCATTGCTGGGCTGCCAGCGCTCTGGCAGCTTCAGAGCCTCTGTCTGTGCTATTTTGTTTGTGCAAATCCCATTTCTTCCGCACACTGAAGTCTTTACAGAGTTGGGCTGTTCCGAGATCTTCGCACAGAAGCGCGCCTTCATCGATGATGCACAAACTCTCTGCCATGATGCTGCTATGGACAATCAAGCAGCAACTGGTGACCCATACGCACAACTTCTGAGTGGTTGTTGCAAGCAACCAGCTCGCCGTCTTCAATAAACAGTTTTTTCAACCAGTCTCAAAGTGTTTTTTGAGACCAAGGTTGGTAGTACGTATAAAGCTTGTCGCCGCTCTTGGCTGCCTCCATGTATGTGGGCATGTGGAGACCACCTGAGACTTGCTGAAGAAGGTGCAAATCGGCATTGAACAATTTTTCCAATTGTTTCAGACCCAAGTAAACACCTGTGTCGTTGACAACATTCGTGCGGCGCTCTTGACCTCCGGCGACTTCCCTGTTGTGATATATTGAGCTATGGAGGACGCGTTGGATTGCGCCAGCTTTTGTTTGGTCACAAAGTGCAGTTTTCCAACTCCACGTCCAGCTCGATGTTTTTGACATACAAAGGCGTATCGGTTTGAGAATATGGCCGTGATTGTTCGTTTCTTCACTGCAGGTTTCTGAACAGCCAGTCATTCTTTTCCGTGTCTGGATTGACAGATGCTCACACGAGTTACTTGGTGTCTTGATACAAATGTGAGACGTCAAACGCGTACCATTGGTTGATTTTTATGTCAACTTTGGTAAACCAAGGGCGAGTCAAAGTGATCTGTTGGTGTTGCGGAACTGCTATCTCTTACATTGAATTGGGTGGCTTAATGAGAGGGTACAGTTGTTGCAAAACTTAATAATATTGACAGTTGCCCTGCCACGATGGAACTTTTGAGACAAAACAGAACCATGGGGAAAAAACAAAAAAATTGCCTTGATAACAAGAGAAAAAGAAACAGAACCATGGAAAAGGAATAACATTACTTGCATGGTAAGCAAAAGAACCATGGCAAGTGACTGGTCACAATACAAGGGTAACAAAACGGAACCGCTGGGAGAATCAACTACACTACCAAGGTAAAAGGATTCAGATCAGAATAGGAAAATATTCAAAATCGCAACATAAAAAAAATATTTTGTTTGCAATTGGAATCATGATCATCAAATGTTTTTATCAACCGACACTTAATCAGTTGTCGCAGAGCAGCAAGATTAATTATTTCGATTAATGCAGACCAAAAGAATGCATAAAAATTTTGGAAAGAATGAAACGTAGAGAAAGAATATTTCGAAAGAGTAAAAAGATTGATCAAATTTTCAAAAGAATGCAAACATTTTGATATAAAATCATGAATTTAACAACCGTGAGGAAGGTCTCAGACTTTGACACCTATTGCTGAAACAACAGAGAGAAATTATGTCATATCACTCAAAGGCCTCGAATCTGTTGGTGTGTTGCAGTACGTTTTTGAACCTATGAAATGCATCAAAATCATTTCCGAAGATAACAATGAGAAATCAGGTCATAATTCTGCATTTGTCAAAGACAAAAATTCATGCATGCTTTCATGGAAACCTACCCCGCCTTTCTTGACAATAGGACGGAAATTGCAATTGGGTGGCATATCAAAAACATGATGCAACTTGTCCAACAATAAGTGTTTGCGTTTAGTCACAACAGGTAAGCGGTTCTTGCCAAAATAAAAACGATTCTCACTCAAAGAACAAAAATTCCATATCTAGTTTGAATGCCAACAGCATTGCTTTGCGCCGCCTGGCAACATGTGGACAGCGGCGCTGGCAAGGCATGTTGGACAGCGCGGACGACCGATTCTTTAATTTGAATTGGTCCTTGAAGTGATTGAAACTCCTGAGCCCCCAAACCCTCACCCTAAAATTCGACCCTAGCAGCGCAATATTGGCCCTTGGTCACTGACGCCTGACGTGTAATGTTTCACATCAAAGGGACCACAAATAGCTCATTGAGCCACCCAAGCTGCTATGGAAGAGGGCGTGAGTGAGTCGCTTCAGTCCACAGCTCACGTGGACTACCGAAATACGACCCCCGCATACCAATATCAAAGACAACAAAAGGTACGCGTTTTCGACCCTTTCCATCTGTATATTTTTTATTTCAACATAATGCAAGACTGAACATTATCTTTACCTGTGCAGAAATGATGTACACTGAAGATCAAGTTAGAGGTTTGCTTCAAAAGAAGGAAAAAGAGCTTGCTAACAAGGACAGGAGATCCAAGGTCATCAGGCAAAAAACTGCAGGTTTGAAATGATAGCATGGTGAAGATTGTTATGCCCAACGTGTCGCGAATATTATCGCCTTTATACTTATCACAATCTGCAATATCAGCAATGATAATGGTCACTCGGCCCCCTCCTCAACTGGTCCCTCCGCTACCAACCCAGTTGCTCCGCTGACCGGCAGCAGAAACCTTGCAGCAGCGACTCCTGTCCACTTCGCTGAGGCTCTTCCCAGCACAGGCAAGGGATGGGGTCAACTCCGAGTTAGGACTCGTATTGACCAGAACCAGGTCAACCTCGCTGAATTTAAATCAGTTTTGTCACAAAAAGTGCACTGGATTTGGCATTTTGTGTAACTGACATCAATTGAATGTGAATAGTTTGTTAACAAATAAAGTTGAAGTTTGTTGACAAATAAGAGTGTGTTGAATGCATGTTTTCATCTGTAAATTTTTATTTGAACATAATCCAAGAC
Source organism: Blyttiomyces helicus (assembly GCA_003614705.1). Lineage (NCBI taxonomy): Eukaryota > Fungi > Chytridiomycota > Chytridiomycetes > Blyttiomyces > Blyttiomyces helicus. Next base: position 3,918 of record KZ994359.1, on the reverse strand, counting down.
TGACCTTTATTATGATCTTTACTTCTGCAGATATGATGTACACTGAAGAAGAGGTGAAAGCTTCGCTTGAGCTGCAGGGCATTGTCCTGAAAGCTGCGCATGAAGCCGAGCTTGCTAAGAAGGACAAAGATATCCAAGTTCTTCGCGGGAAAATCCGCAGGTTAGAAAGGTTGAAATGGTCGAGATTGCTATATGCAACGTGTCGCGAATCACATATCACAATATCACATTCTGTATAACTTTGTTTATCGAAAGACCTTCGGTGGGAAGCCGCGAGGCGGCATTAATGAGGTTAATTTTTGGCGCCGCAAATTCACTTTGGAATGAGAACTGATTGGCAAGTAAATATAAATATATTGTAAAAAGATTTAGAAACAAATAGAAAATGATTTGAGCCGACTCATGCGGGTAACGAATAGGATACCTACATGAAGAAAAATAAAGAAGGGAGGAGTTACAACTGATTGTTATGTTAGGAGGTGAGACAGCGTCTGTAGAAATTCAAACCGCGATTGACAGAGACGTAGGAAAAGTTTTCAGCCGGCGAGAGACCTTTGAAAACCTCATGTCGGAGAACAGAGAACAATTTGAGAATAGCCATAGCATTATGATAAAGGGCGGCAATTTTTCTGGGAGCGGGAGGATGATTAGGGTTAGGGTTATCTTTGACGATGCCATCGTTTGAACAAATCTGCATGCTTTTTTCAGGATCAAAGACAAGCTCAAGGCATGCTCTGGTGGCAAGTCTTTTCAAAAGTTTGCTGTAAAAAATTCGAGTGTTTTTTGCGAAAAGAACCAAGGAACTGTTCTTCATCATTCTGGATGCGAAAACGTCAAAATCGATTTCTTCATATTTCAATTGCATATGAAACTTTTGTTGTTTTTGTTGTTTTTGTTGAAAAAAGAAGATGTAATGCAATTTTATGCCAAAAGGTAACCAACGATTTCTTCATATTTCAATTGCATATGAAACTTTTGTTATTTTTGTTGTTTTTGTTGAAAAAAGAAGATGTAATGCAATTTTATGCCAAAAGGTAACCAACGATTTCTTCATATTTCAATTGCATATGAAACTTTTGTTATTTTTGTTGTTTTTGTTGAAAAAAGAAGATGTAATGCAATTTTATGCCAAAAGGTAACCAACGATTTCTTCATATTTCAATTGCATATGAAACTTTTGTTATTTTTGTTGTTTTTGTTGAAAAAAGAAGATGTAATGCAATTTTATGCCAAAAGGTAACCAACGATTTCTTCATATTTCAATTGCATATGAAACTTTTGTTATTTTTGTTGTTTTTGTTGAAAAAAGAAGATGTAATGCAATTTTATGCCAAAAGGTAACCAAAAGGAAACTTCTTCCTCGGTTCCTACCCGCTGCTCGTCCTCGGCCGCATCGTGTACGGCATTGGCGCCGGAAGCGTCTCCGTTATTCAGGTACCTTGCCCCCCCTCCCCTTCATTATACAATTCACAAGGCACCCCCCCCCCCCCGTCATCGTAAAATTCACACGACCCCCCACCCACCCCCCCCCCCTCTAGGAAACAATGGTAGCTCACTTCTTCCCCCGGCACCACCTCGGCATCTCCATGGGCCTCATCCTCGGCTGGAACCATGCAGCTACCGCTATCGGCAACGCCATGATGGGGGTCGTGTTCGACCGCGCGGACCACTGGAGCCTAGCGTTCTGGGTAACCGCGACCGTTGCCATCGGCTCCGTCTCCATCAACCTCGTCTACAACGTCGTTTCGGCCCGAGCGCAGCTGGAAAAAACAGCGAGAAGGGGGGGAGGAAGAGGTCGACGTTCACGCCGCGAGCAATACTGCGGCTTTCGAACGCGTTTTGGGTTAATATGCTGGTGGCGGGGTTGACTACTTCGGTGATGAATTCGTTTTGGGGCAGCGCGTGAGTTGCGGGTGAGGGAGGGGGGGGTTCGTGGGGTTGGGTTGCGGGTGGGGTTAGGGGACGGTGCAGCTGGGGACGCCTTTGCCAAAATCTCACCCCCACTTCCCCCTCCTCCCCAAAAAAGCGACCTGATCCAAAAACGCTTCGCAGGCTCAACCGCTCAAGCCGCATACAAGACCACCATCTCCCTGGTCATCCCCGCCTTCCTCTACCTTGGCGCTGCCGTCATCGACCGCCACGGGCAGCGGCTGACTCTCCGTACGTGGGATTTGTTGCTTTGCAGACCACGCACACACACACTCAACATACAGATACATGCATGCTAAACCATCCCATGAACCCCCAGCTCCTTAAAAAAAACAGTGCTCCTGTCCACCATCGCCCTGACGTCCGTCTTCGTCCTGCTGGGTTTAACCAATGTCAACCCGATCGTTTCGATGGTGCTGTTCGCCGGCGCTCTGGCCGGGAAGGGGTTGGCGCAGATCACCGCTATACCTGCAGGTCCCGATCGAACATATTGGTAAGTTGGGCAAAAAACCACATACAAAAACGACATTTCACCTTCACCCCCCCTCCCCCCCTCCAATTCCAAAACCTCACCCACCCCTTCTCTCTCTCAGGCACCGGTTTCGCAATCTACCGCTGCATCGGCTCAACCTCCTCCTCAATCCTCGACATCGCCGCCGCCGCACTCCAAGACGCAACCCCAGACGCTACGACCGCGTCATGACCCTCCTGGCGGGGCGCGCCGCGGCTGCGAGCGTGATCGTCGTCGGGTGGATGTGGTGCGACCCTCGTGCGTGTGCGTTGCAGAGCCCAAGGAAAAGGCTTGAGGGAGAAGAGGTCGAGGAGGCTGAGCTGAGGGGATCTATGTCGTGGCTCCGGCGATGTACGCTGCGACTGTTGTCGGCGCTTGGGTCATGTTTGCGGCATATGCGGTTCGGAGCGTGGGGTCGTGAGGTGGGGTTTTGGGTTCGCCACTGATCCGAGTTCTTGGCCTTCTCTGAGGGAACTTATGCCCAAAGGGGGTCTCCCCATCACCCCTTTCATGTTTGTCTTAAGTTCTATGATACCCCTAGTACCCCCAGCATGTTTCGACCCCGGATTGCCACCTTCGGGCCTGTTAATAAAAAATCATGTTATATCTATGTCATCTCCTCCAGTTGGTTTTTTTTGGCTTTGGAGGCATATCTCGGCACCCTTCTTGAGGCTGATGGGTATCGAATCTGCCCGCCATCGCAGCATCGCCCCCTTACCCGACTCCTAAAAAGTCCTATACAAATACAAAGCGAATAGCGACGCGGCATTCATGAGTGGCCACAAGTACGGCAGATTGCTGAAGCGGTGACCGGGGCAAACAGCAAATCAGTGCACAATGCGCTCAAGAACCTCCCGCTGCATCTCGAAGCAGAGGAGCTCCGCAAGCAGTTTCGATGAATCGTAGGGGCTGTTTCTGTTATCAAGGAGCGGCTGAGGGGGATGAACTAGGGTAGTGGGGTGTGGGCACGGAGCACGACATAAATCGGCGCGGTAGGTCGAATTGCGGGCAAACCCTTCCTTTATCGGAAGTGGTCTGAGGATAACAGCTCACGTGCGGCGGCGATAGAACTGATCTACACCAAGCATTCTGCGATGAGGCCTTCGAGCTCTTTCAACCTGAAAAAGGCAGCGATGAAGGGGGGGGGGGGGGGGACGCGGGGGGTTCGGAAAACGGTCCTATTCCCATTACTGAAGCCAACGAAAAAAACCCCCCCCCCCCCCCCTATCGTCCTACACGCCGGCCAGCCTCCCCAAATACCATGGTATACTGAACGCAATAGGTCGCAACGGGCATTGGTGTTGAATGAAAAGTGGCTTTCCAATATGAGGTTTATTATCACAGGGGGCGGGAGGCGATGCAGCGCATTGATAACACACGGCGGCCATAATAACATAAAAACAAGGCATCGAAGTTAAAAGTAAGGAAGGTCGATAACGCGACCGTGCCGAGGAGGACCGAGTTGGAGATGACGCCAG
>KZ994358.1:0-12529 GCA_003614705.1 Blyttiomyces helicus | reverse complement strand
TTCGTGCGGTAGTAGTCGAACTCGTTTGGGGCCTGGGAGGTTGCACGACAGAAAAGGAGGGGAAACACACCCGGTTAAGAGGATACTTGCAAAAGCGGGCATAATCTCTCAACTAGAAGCTCAAGATACCTTTACGGAGTCGTAGGTACCGTTCGCCTCCTTGTAGTAGAATATCAAGATGGACGGCAAATCGGGATTGCCGAGAATGATGGACCCTTGCGTTCCCGTGATTTCGATAGGAAGCATCTTTCGGAATCCGCGATCCTTATCTTCGTTCTTCAGCTCTTCACTCTCGATGTTAACTATGAAGCCAAAAAAATCAGGCTGATTAACCAGTGAACTGATGCTGAGATCCTCCCCCCCCCCACCACTTCGGCACGGTATCGCCTGCAGAAGCCCTCATCCCACCCCCCGCACTGACATACTCGTAAAATTATCCTGAGACCCCCTGCGACTACCGAATTGTGCAGAAGGCGACCGGCTCTGCCATTGCTGCAGCACACTATCGAGATATTCGTATGCCGGCGTTCTGTTGTAAAAGAACCATTCCATGCCGTCGAGCCGAAGTTTGATCCGGCATCGCAGATCTTGATAATATGAAAGTCTGGATGAGGCATCCAAAAAGGGTTTCGGAACAGCGCGGTCCTGCAGCTCCCGATCCGTCGACCTGCTCGAACCGCATTGAGGGGGACTGATTCTCACGAATGCTCCCCACCATCCCATCCCGTCCCGTTACCCGTCACCCCGCACCTCGTTGCCCCGGCTGATCCGCGTCGGCCTCCTTCCGTACTCTCGGGAGCCAGTATCGAAATGTAATATGTCCTCTCAAGACGACAAAGGACTGATTCCGGGAGTGGTAGCGGAGGTTTTTGAAGAGGATTTTTCCACTCAGAGGAGAAAATTGAACAGACTCTGGGAAAGAGCGGCGAGCGGGTGGAAGGTGGGAGAAATTCAGCAGGGTCCAGCGTCCACTTCCGACCTCCGACCCCCGATAGGAGCCAAAACAGTGTTGGCCTTGTAAGAGCTGTTGTCCAGTGGGCACATACCGAGGTCGACCCATGCCTTGTACTTTCGCCAAGTGTAAATGCAAACGAGGCGCGAGAGGATCTGAGCTATGGCGCGGTTCAAGTAGAAAAAGTAGAAGAGGGAGACGATTGTGACGACATAGCAGTAGACAATGAAAGTCCAAACTTGGACTGCAAACACCGAAGGCGGTCAGGGAAGTACCGGGAAGTGGGCCGAGTGGGAAAGGAAAGGACAGGTAAGGATGAGAAGCGAAGAGAGGGTTAGGAGTCGGGGCCGACCATGACCACGGGGTCTGAGGAGAGGAGCAAGGTGTTCTCACCGTTCGGGTCGTCTGGATTAAAGTCGCCGAATGGAAGGGGGATCTGCGGAAAGGAGGCGGAAGTCATGACGGACGGGTTGGGAGATCGCGGGCGACTGAGGGCCGAACACTTTCATCATGAAATCAGCGCCTTCCAACAGTCGTTTTTCATTCATTTTTGGCAAAGTGTGGCTGGTGACGATGCGGTCGCGTTCGGAGTTGGTTTTTCGCCCTCTGCAGAGAGAAAGAAAGAAAGAGGACGTTTGATGCGGACATGCTGCATTTTGGACATTTGGACTCCATCTCTCTCGAGTAAACCATTCCCATCATTCTTGTTGTTCTTGATGTCTTGATGAAAAGAAAGGACACTCAGATCTGCAGGGAGGGACTCGACAGGGACTGTACTGGGACTCGCTTTTCCGCTGAAGAGTGATACCAGAAATGCAGACTGGAAATGCACTGTCGCTGCCATGGGCTGCAGACGTGATGCAGTATTTCTTATCTCTTTGCACAGGCGAGTGGAGAGTGGAGAGGAGAGTGGGGAGGGGAGGGCGGGGTTCGTGTCTCAGGGTTAGGGTTAGGACTAGGATTGGTCCTCGCACGAAAAAAAGTCCGAACAGCGGCGAGACGCAGCGAGAGGCTCAGAAGAGCCGAGCGGAGTACAGACATAGCGGAGTGGCAGGACAAAGCTGAGCTCGGAGCTGCTGCGACCAAAGACGAACGGCCAGAACGACACATTCGCTCATCGTCTCCACAACAATGGCGACCCCGCCATCCCCCTCAAACGAGGCCTCCGCAGCCTCCTCCCTCGACTCCCTCACTCCGGTCATGGCAGTTCAGCCCGCCTCCTATCACAAAAACGCGGCCTCAGCCTCGCTGCCCTCCAGCCGCCCAAACCCGCCCCGCAAGCCGCCACACCTTCTGGCCTCCTCAACTGTCTACGCCGACCCGGCCTCGCCGCAGTTTGCTGACCCGCGCCCCTCTCCCGTACAGCCTGCGAGCGCCTCCGCTTCAACCCCGCACATCCCCACAACCGTCGCCTCAATCTCCGATCATGTCGCCTCCTGCCGCGGTCACACCCCAATCACCTCGGTTCTTATCGCAAACAACGGAATGGCCGCCGTTAAAGCCATTCGTTCCATTAGGAAGTGGTCATACGAGACTTTTGGCGACGAGGCCGCTGTGAGATTTACGGCAATGTGCACCCCCGAGGACCTGCATGTCAACGCCGAGTTTGTCAGGATGGCTGATAGATACGTGGAGGTTCCAGGAGGCACGGCGAACAATAATTATGCCAATGTGGATTTGATCGTTGATATTGCTGAGAGGACTGGCACGCATGTGAGTGTATTAGGTTTTTTTTTTTTTTTTTTTTTGTTGAAGGGGGGGGGGGGGGGCTCGAAGCCTGAGTGTCTGAAAGGAACCATTCCCTAACCGTTAACCCTGTAATATTTTTCCCCTCTAGGCCGTCTGGGTAGGCTGGGGCTTCGCCTCGGAGAATCCGATCTTAGCCGATAAGCTCGCCGCCCTCTCCCCCCCTGTGGTGTTTATAGGCCCTCCCGCCTCCGCGATGCGCGCGCTAGGCGATAAGATCGCCTCGACGATCGTCGCCCAATCCGCGCACGTGCCGTGCGTCTCTTGGTCCGGGGATGATATCACCGTCGACGCTCGGGACGACCAAGGTCGCGCCTATGTCCCCGCCGATGTCGCGTCGCGCGCGACGACTACGAGTCCGGCTCAAGGGCTCGAGCACGCGAAGCGCATAGGATTCCCCGTTATGATCAAGGCGAGCGAGGGCGGCGGTGGCAAAGGCATCCGGCTCGTCGATTCCCCCGAACATTTCGCTGCTGCCTTCGTTCAGGTCCAGCGCGAGGTCCCCGGGTCGCCGATCTTCATCATGCGCGTCGTGAGGAACGCTCGTCATTTGGAGGTGCAGCTTCTTGCCGACGCGTATGGAAATGCGATTGCTCTGTTTGGGAGGGACTGCTCGGTTCAGAGGAGGCATCAGAAGATTATTGAAGAGGCGCCTATCACCATCGCGGACCAAGATATGCTGGACCAGATGGAGGCTGCTGCCGTGCGGTTGGCGAAGATGGTTGGATACGTTAGTGCAGGTGAGTGTGCAGGGGTCTGCAATCTCGCTAGATGTAATGACATCCGGGTCCTCTCATGGGAGTGTCGCTAATGGGTTCTATCTGCTTCCATGGTACCTTTCAGGAACCGTCGAATATCTTTACGAGCCAAACACGAAAAAGTTCTACTTTTTGGAACTCAACCCGCGCTTGCAGGTTGAACACCCCACTACCGAAATGGTAAAGTCTGCAAACGATAGGAACGGCGATGTGAGATGAGAGGTCTCCAGCTGGCTCGCTTCCTTATTGGTTATATTTCTTTAATCAACAGGTATCCGGTGTGAATATACCCGCAGCCCAGCTGCAGATCGCGATGGGTATTCCCCTTAGCTGCATCCGCGACATCCGCATCCTCTACGGCCTAACGCCGAACGGAACCTCCGATATCGACTTCGACTTCACTTCCCCGAACGCGCACCAGATCCAACGTAAGCCCTCCCCGAAAGGGCACGTCATCGCCGCCCGCATCACCGCCGAGAACCCAGACGCCGGGTTCAAGCCCAACAGCGGTAAAGTCCTCGAGCTTAACTTCCGCTCCAACTCGAACGTTTGGGGATATTTCTCCGTTAACGCCTCGGGCGGCGTCCACGAGTTCGCAGACTCCCAATTTGGACATATTTTCTCCTACGGTGCGACACGGCACGATTCGCGTAAGAACCTCGTCATGGCGCTGAAGGAGCTCTCGATCCGCGGCGACTTCCGCACCACCGTCGAGTACCTCGTGCGGCTGCTCGAGACCGACGACTACGTTGGGAACGGCGTAACTACCGAGTGGCTGGACGCGATTATCTCGGCTAACGTCGAGGCCCGCAAGCCCGACTGGGCACTCGCGGCCCTCTGCGGCGCTGTCGGCAAGGCCCGTGCTGTATTCGCCCGTAGCCTCGCCGAATACACACGCGCCCTCGACGCCGGCCGAACCCCCGATAGCGCCCTCCTGACCGCGACGACAACCCTCGACTTTGTATACTGCAACGTACAGTATCGAGTTTCTGTCGCACTCATAGGACCCGAAGCGTTCGTCGTTCAAATCGCCGGAGCGACGGCCGAGGTTGAAGTCCTCACGAAAGACCTCGCGGATGGCGGTATGCTCGTGCTTTTGGGAGGGGACAAGCACCTGCTCTATATCAAGGAGGAGCCGCACGCCACGGAGCTTACTCTTGATGGCAAGGCTTGCTTGCTCGAAACGGAGAAGGATCCCACGAAGCTCAGGTCTCCTAGCCCGGGGAAGCTAGTGCGGTTCATGGTTGAGGACGGGGCTCACCTTACTGCGGGGGATGCCTATGCCGAGATCGAGGTAATTCGGTTGTTTCCCCCCCGAAAATGGAAGGTGTGGGGGTAGTCTTGAAAAGATGCAGATCTCTGTGAAGAGTGGCGCTATATGGATCGAAGGGCTCTGAAAGTCACGACAGGCAACGTTCATAACACGTATGCTCGCCTTTCGCAGGTCATGAAAATGTACATGCCCCTCGTATCGACCGAGAGCGGCACGGTCCGCTTCTCGGTTCCGCCGGGCACGGTCCTGCAGACTGGTGACGTATGCGGGACACTTGTCCTCGACGACCCCTCGAAGGTCCAAAAGGCAGCCGTATTCAATGGGGAGCTCCCTGTCGTCGGGTACGTTTTATGCGTCATCTCCCTTCATTAGTAAGGTGTCCTTCGTAGCTGACATTTTCGTCTTAATCCAGCCCTCCTCAGGTCATCGGCGAAAAGCCGCATCAGCAGTACGAGCACGTAAAGCACGTCGTCGAGAACGTATTGGACGGCTACCACTTCTCCGGCGACGCATTTGCATCGGTCCGACGCCTAGTAGAGCTCCTTCGCGACCCGCTGCTGCCCTTCCATGAGATCTCGCAGATCCTCTCCTCACTCACGGGGCGTATCCCGTCTACCCTCGATATAGCCATGCGCGCCCAGCTCGAGTCCCTATGCTCTGGTACTACGACCGACCCAGCAAACTTCTCCACTGCTACTCTCCTAGCCCATGTCGAATCTGCCCGCACTTCCCTCCCCACTGACGAAGCTGCCGCCTTCGCGACTCAGATTACTCCTCTCCTCGATGCTATCCGCCGCTATGAAGGCGGCATCAAGGGCCACGAGCGCGCCGTGCTCGTCGACCTCTTGGAGCGATACGCAGCGGTCGAAGATCTCTTTAACGGCCGCCGCCCCGAGGACGTCCTCCTTACACTGCGCGAAACTCACAGGGCGGACATTCCGCGCGCCGTCGCTATTGCGCGTGCCCATTCGGGCACCCCTGCGCGGGATGAACTCATTCTCTGCCTTCTCGACCAGCTACGCGCCGATAGCGATGACGGGAAGGCATTGTTCCAGGCTGTTGTTGCCCGTCTCGCTCATCTTCGTGAACGAAGCCGCGTTGCGCTGAAGGCGAAGGAGCTGCTAGTATACTATCAGCTGCCGGGGTACAAGGAGCGGCATGCGGATATCCTTGAGACGCTCCGTAGCGCGGTGCTTGACGTGGGGGAGGGCGAGCCTCCCGCCTTCGACTATGGCAAGCTGACGAACCTCGTAGCTGCGGACCACGCGATCCTGGACGTGCTTCCGTCTTTCTTTTTTCACTCTGACGCGGGCGTCCAAGCTACTGCCTTGTATACATACGTCCATCACACGTATCTAGCTTACGCTATCACCGGCGTCTCGCATGTCATCGAGGCCAACCACCCGGTGTTCAAATGGGAGTTTGCGCTCAGACCCGTCGGGGGTTCGAAGGCTGCGACCGGGGGTAGAAATGGACTGCGAGCGGATAACCGCAGCCCGAGCTCCGGTAGCCTGTCGGATATGGCCCGCGTGGATTCGAAGGTCTTGCAGCGAGGCGCGATATGCGCGTTTTCGTCGCTCGCTAAGATGGAGGCTGCCCTCCCCGCTATTTTGACGTGCTTCGGCGGCGCGTTGGATCAGGCGGAGCCGGCTCCTGCGGTCTCCACGCGGGCACTGCGCGGAACAATGCTGAACGTGCTTAACGTCGCGCTGAGCGATACGTCGTTCGACCTCGCAGCCGACGATCGCGCGTACATAAGCCTCGCCCGCATCGTGGAAGCCCTTGCCCCGACCCTCCGCGCCGCCCACGTCCGCCGCGTAACCTTCATGATCGTGCGCGACTCCCAATTCCCGCGCTACTTCACCTTCAAGGAAACCCTCGGCTATACCGAAGACGAGATCATCCGCCATATCGAGCCAGCAACAACTCACCAGCTCGAACTCCACCGCCTCGCCCATTACCAAGTCCGCCCCTGCTTCGTCGACAACCGCCGCCTGCACGTTTACCACGCCGTCGGAAAAAAGAACCCGGCGGATGCACGGTTTTTCGTTCGTGCCGTCGTCAAACCTGGACGCGGCGCAAACCCGCCCGTCGCCGCCTCCCACGACTTCTTCCTGTCGGAGGGCGACCGCATCCTTACCGATATCCTCGACGCGCTGGAAATCGTCGCGCCAGCCTATCCAAACACGGACTGCAACCACCTCTTCATCCACTTCGTGCCCCCCGTCGACCTCGCCCTCGAAACGATTGAAGCGGCCATCCAAGCCTCCATCGCTCGGCACGGCGCGAGACTCTGGAAGCTCCGCGTCACAACGGCTGAAATCCGATGCACCCAGTCCCGCCCGGTGCCTGCACCGGCGTTGTCCCCATCTCTTGACCCTGCGAGGCCTCAGCTCCAGCCCGCCCGGTTCGTCGCCACGAACGTCACGGGGTACGTTACGCGCGTCGACGTCTACAAGGAGCTAAGAGACGCTACGGGTTCCACGAAGCTTCAGTCGCTGTCATCGCCGCCTGGTCCGCTCCACGCCCACCCCGTCACGGAACCTTACCCTACTAAGGAGCCAATCCAGCCGAAGAGGTACCGCGCACACCTGATGGGCACTACGTATATCTATGATTTTCCAGAGCTATTTAGTTGCGCGGCGGAACGCGTATGGGCGAAGTATGCGGAGGCTGCGGGCGCGAGGTGTCCGGCGGTGTTCGTTAAGGCGAAGGAGCTTGGGCTTGGGAAGGGGGGCGGTATCGAGGAGGTTTTCATCGAGCCTGGTGAGTTGCGTCGAATTGCTGCCGGCATTGTAACACGCGTCCCTCTTTGGGTAAAAACTTTAGTACTGACTCCATATTGGCCCCCCCACCCCTTCCCCACGTTCCCTTATCGGAAAGGCTCAAACACCTGCGGCATCGTCGCCTGGGATATGGAACTCTTCACCCCCGAGTACCCCGAAGGCCGCCACATTGTTGTAATTGCGAACGACATCACGTTCAGCATGGGATCTTTCGGACCAGTCGAGGATCTGCTGTTCTACCGTGCATCAGAGTATGCGCGAAAGCTTGGTGAGTAGCGTAGTCGAATTGGGTGCTTCGGGGAAAGGGTGCCGGGGGGCGGGGGCGGCTAAGGGGTCTTGTGCAGCCGTGACGATATCGCTTCCAAACAAAAAGAAAGCTCACCTCCCCTTCCATTCTCACCCCTCGCAGGTATCCCCCGAATCTATATCTCAGCCAACTCCGGCGCCCGCATCGGCCTCGCCGACGAGGTCCTCTCCCGCTTCCGAATCGCATGGACGGACCCCGAAAATCCCGCCAAAGGTTTCCAGTACCTTTTCCTCTCCCCGTCCGACCACCACAAGTTAACAGCCGATAAGGCCAACCCATCTGTCGTCGCCGTCCGAATCGACCTCCCCGACGGCGAGGTGCGATACCGTATCGTCGACGTCATCGGAAGAACTCATGGGCTGGGGGTCGAGAATCTGCGCGGGTCGGGCATGATTGCGGGCGAGACGAGCAGGGCTTACGAGGAGATCTTCACGTTGAGTTTGGTCACTTGTCGGTCTGTCGGTAAGTTTTGGTCTCGCGGCCCGGAGAGTTGGTGGGGATATGGATTCCTCGTCCCTGAAATGCAGTAATTTAACGACAAATCGTCCACCACGCCCTTCCCCCTTCCAGGCATCGGCGCCTATCTAGTCCGCTTAGGGCAACGCGCAATACAAGTCGAATACACGCCCATTATCCTCACGGGCGCAGCGGCCCTGAACAAAGTCCTTGGCCGCGACGTCTACTCCTCAAACCTCCAACTCGGTGGAACCCAGATCATGCACCGCAACGGGGTTTCACACCTCGTTGCCAAGGACGACATGGCCGGCGTCATTAATATCCTGGAGTGGCTGTCGTTTGTCCCCAAACGCCAGAACGCCCCGCTCCCTGTGCTCCCAGCCGCAGATGAGGTAGATCGCGACATCGATGTTCCGCTTGCGAAGGCCGGGTGTGATCCTAGGGTGCTGCTGGGTGGGGGCGTCGGCGAGGAGGGGGAGTGGATGGGTGGCTTCTTTGATCGTGGGTCGGTAGTGGAGACTTTGGCCGGGTGGGCGAAGGGAGTTGTGGTCGCGAGGGCAAGACTTGGAGGTGAGTTTATGGGGATTTGCGTTAGGTGGGGCTGAGGTCGAGGGACCGAGGTCGACCTGCTTGAAGGTGTTACTGATAATTACCCTCCGCCTCTAGGCATCCCCGTCGGCGTGATCTCTGTTGAAACGCGATCCACCGAATCCGTCATATGGGCTGACCCCGCCGACGAGACCTCCCAAGAGCGCACAACCGTCGAAGCCGGCCAAGTCTGGTATCCGAACTCCGCCTTCAAAACGGCGCAAGCGATCAACGACTTTAACAAGGGCGAGCAGCTGCCCCTTATTGTGTTTGCCAACTGGCGCGGGTTCTCGGGCGGGCAGAGCGACATGTACCGCGAGGTGCTGAAATTCGGCGCGCAGATTGTGGACGCGCTACGCGATTACCGACAGCCTGTTATAGTCTACGTCGTCGGCGAGCTGCGCGGTGGTGCGTGGGTCGTCGTCGACCCGACCATCAACCCGGACATGATGGAGATGTATGCGGAGGAAGACTCGCGCGGCGGTGTACTGGAGCCTGAGGGCATCGTCGAGATCAAGTACCGCCGCCCGCAGCTGCTCGCCACCCTGGAGCGGCTGGACCCGCGCTACCGCGAACTCAAGAGCGCTCTCGCAGCCGCTACCGCCTCCTCCCTGGAGCCCGCGCCGAACACCGCATCCCTCCAAGCGGCGGTCGAAGCCCGCGAGAAAGAGCTCCTCCCTATCCTGCACCAGAGCGCGATCCATTTTGCGGACCTGCACGACCGCGCCGGCCGCATGCAGGCCAAGGGCGTCGTGCGCCGCGTCGTCCCCTGGCGCGCCGCGCGCCGCTTCTTCTACTGGCGCCTGCTTCGCCGCATCTCCGAAGAGTCCGTCGTCTCGTCCCTCCGCGCTGCCGACCCATCACTCTCGCGCCCGGACGCCCGCGACATCGTCGACCGGTGGCATGCAGAAGACGCTGAGTCCGACCGCGGCCGCACCCGCGAGGCGCACGACATAGACGACGACGAGGAGGAGGATATATCCGTCGACGGCGACGTGGACGAGCGCGATGTTGCGCTCGTCAGGTGGCTCGACGGCTCGAGGGACCGCGTCGATCGCCGTATCGAGGCCGTTCGTTCCGACGCGGCGCGCTGCCAAATGCGCAAGCTCGCTGGGATCGACGCTGATGGTACTATCGAGGAGCTGGTTCGGCTCGTCGAGACGCTTGGACCTGACGCCAGGCGCAAGCTTCTCGATAGGCTTGGAGCGTGATGTGGATGCAATTGTATTTTGGGTATTTTGCAAAAATGACTAGAGTTTCAATCCTAACCCTGTAGCAGGTCTAGAGCCAAGATCAAGGTCAAGCCAAGCTGGAGCCAGTCTTTGGGACGGTTCGGGTTGTTGTCGGCGTCCTTCGTCTTTTCTTTCAAATGTGCAAATTTGGCTGTGGCGTGGACCAATCACCTTGCACCCTCCCTCCGAAACGAAAGACCGGACCAACCACCGGGAGGGAACAGTGCGCAACTACGAGAGACACTCCAGCGCTTAAGCCACCAACCAACCAAACAACGGCAACAGAGGATCAAATCAACGAACCATCTGAGCAATACCGCCAAAAGGACGACGGCGCGACGGTCCAACAGGGGGGGAGTTAGGTAAAAGCCCACGCTGGTAAGTGTCGGCCAAATGTTACATAAATTCAGCGAACCCACGCGACCCCTCAGCGTGAGCGAATCCTGCACGGTCCGCCAGGGCGAAGAATTCACCATCGCCATCAGTTTTAACCACTTTCAGCAGCCCAAGGGTGGCGGCGCGAGTCGAAACCGTGTGAATGGCGGCGTCGTCAGCATCAGCAACCTCACCACGAATGAACGTCAGAACCACATTCAACGGGACGATAGAGTCCTTCTAGGTCGGCATCTTTTGAAGTAGAGCAACAGCGCCCAACACTTTCTTAGACAACGACACCTGGCCAGACTGACCGTACTCGTCTCGGAAGCAACGGTCACACCCACTGATAGGCTCCTTTACGCTCTTGTTCTTTGGTGCCAGGTAAAGAGAGTCGTAAACAGTGAGTGTCCTTGATGCGGAGACGTGGGTTGGTTTGGGCAAGATCGCTGATTTTTCTCATCCACCGCTCTTCTCGTCCTCACGATCAGACGGATGCGATCGATGCATCGCATTCGGGAAACCGAGGAACCAGCATAAATATCTGAGGGTAGGGAGGGGGGTCAGTTATGGCAGACTTTTGCGTCTCACAAACAAGCTATCGAAAACCATCCATGAGAGGTCAGTAGTTCTGTCCAAATTCCACTCATCCGCCATCCCGACATATCCTACCGACACGTGCATTGCCTCGTCGAGGAATGAATGGGATGGAGACAGCTTCAATTCGCTCGATGGTGTAGGAAATGGAGAGGCCTGACGATGGCCGTATGCAAGCTGACTAAGGGGACAGCTTGCAGGGCAGTATAAAGCCCAGGATGCTCGAATGTCTGACGAACCATGTGCAGTCCGAATGCGCCCGTGGGAAGAGTGGTGAACGGGATTGGCGGAGGGCCTGAGACTCAACAAGCACGTGGATCACCCAACTTCTCCGAAAGGCAGCACCTCCAGCCAAACGCAGCTCTCCGCGTCTCGCGTTGAGGATGAGGATGAGGTCGTCGGTCTTCAACCACGCTCAGTTCATTAGTCGTCCTGTAGAAAGGCTTGCCAAATCACGGTTGCCCCGTCTCCTGGAATAAAACTGCTCGCTGCCTCTGCAAGACTGCCATAAAGTGCTTTCCGCACCTTGCAGTGCTCCAAGAAATCTCTCACTCGCAGAGCCCCGCCGCCGGCTTTGTAAAATGAAGAGTTGACCGTTCGGTCCAGGTGCGACTTGCGACCGTGAGGGAACCCCTGCCTGAACTCCGCCAACACTGGACGTGACCGTGGGAGCCCGCCCATTTCTCACCCCTGCCCTCTTTTCCGCTCATTTCTTGCAGTCTACCGCTGAGAAATCTGGAAGCAAAACACGGATAGAGTGCTCGGAGAACTTTGTGTCGCTCGAGGCGAGAGTCAGGACTCGCTCAGGACTACAAACACACTATAAAAATGATAACGTGGGTCCTTGGTCTTGTGCCGGGGGAGAGAGGGAGGGGGGCAAGGGATGAGTGGCGGTCTTCGTCTTCTTCGTCTGGGAGGAGCGCTGAACTGGGTTGGCAGAGGAGGAGACTCACAACGCACGTGCACCGACCCCCAACTTCGTCAAAAGGCAGTACCTCCAGCCAAACCCAGGTTTCCGCGTTGAGAACGCTGTCTACGACAAGCTCGACCTAACCATGAAGAACAAAGGCGCAAAGCAACCAATAGCGGGTTTGGGAACATCCTCGTCTCGGAGAAAAGCGGCTGGGACACGCGCGTCGATTCCTGGTGCTTCCTCTTGGGCGGCTACCTCCAGGCCAAGAAATGGGCGAGCCGCGCGATCTTCCAGAAATAGTTGATTAGAAACGGGGAGGCTCAACGAGATACTAGTAGTTGAAGAGCAGCACTGGAATTCGGATGATGGAAGTAGGCTATCACTACCTGCGAACACTGGACACAATTATAGATACTGGCAGGAACAAGACTGGAATTTAGTTTCCAACAGACGCCAGATGGAACCCCCAGCCACCCTGCAAGAGCCCTGGCTCACCTGAAGCGAACGGGCAGTCGCCAAGGGGGGGGGGGGGGGGGGGGGGGGAAA
>KZ994357.1:0-12528 GCA_003614705.1 Blyttiomyces helicus | reverse complement strand
CCCCCCCCTCCGTCCTAGGTGTGCAGCGTCTCGATCGTTCGCGCCGGCGCAACGATGGAGCAGTCTCTCCGCAAGGTCGTGAAAGATATCCCGATCGGCAAGATGCTGATCCAGACCGACCCTGCCACGGGCGAGCCCCTCCTCCACTACTGCAAGCTTCCGGGGGATATCCAGGAACGCTACGTGCTGCTGTCCGACGCCCAGATCGCGACGGGCGCGGCGGCGCTTATGGCTATTCGCGTTTTGCTCGATCATGACGTGCCCCAGGTTCGTGCGTGGGTGATCGCGGGCGATGAGGAACATCTGTGTGATATATTTGATGTCGAGAGAGTTCATGCATCCTGAACGTATTGTTTTTGTTTTCAGGAACGCATTATCTTCCTCTCCCTGATCGCGTCCCCGCTCGGGGTGTCGACGATCGCCAAGGCGTTCCCGAGCGTCAAGATTGTGACGTCCGAAGTCGACGCTGAACTCGACGATAAGCTCTACATCGTGCCTGGGTTTGGAAACTTTGGAGGTATGTGTTTCGAGGCCGCCTTGGCTGGTTCCGTCTTATGTTACAGTGCGCCAGCATCTTTTGTTGCAATGCGCTTATTGTTATCTTTTGCGACAGACCGCTACTTTGGAACGGAATGAACTAGCCTTCCGCCACCGCCTTCTCGCGCTACCTTCCGCCTTTCCTCCTCCCCCCACCTATGTCGTCTCTCCCTCCTCTCCTGCTGGACTTTTCTCTCCTCCCCTGCCATGTGGACTTCTTTCGTAAATCTTGATCGATTCATCATCCTTCGTTTGTGCGACACGTGGGAACTACTTACTTTCCTTTTTGTCGGGACTCAGTCAAGGACGGCGTGGAGGCGTCTTTGAAGGGCTTTAAAAATGCCCATCTGCCGGACCTTCAGGAAGGAACAATCAGTCGGCGTTGATGACGAGGTATAAAGTATACATACATCTATTGCACACGGAGCAACGGCCCACTACCCCGCCCACCAGTCATTCCTCGTCCCGGAAGTTGGCCAAAACAGCGTTCTCCTCCTCGTCATCCGCATCGAGCCCCTCCATCCCCTCAAACAGCTCCAAATCTACCGCAACATCCCCATCCTCCATAAACGTCATATCACTCTTCGCCAAGCTGCGATCCTTCTCAAACAGCTGCCGCCCCGTCAACTTCCCCCCCTTCCCAGTCGCCTGCAGCATTCCCGCAACAGAAGCAGCAGCATGCATAGCAGGCGGCAGCTTCTCCCCCCTCTTGATCAACCCCGCAATCTCTGCCAAAAACCGTATCTTCCACCCATCAAAACTCTCCCCCGTAACCTTATTCCCCACAAACCGCGCCCGCTCAATCTCCTCCTCCTCCTCCCTCCTTCTCTCCTCCTCCGCAGCAATCCGCGCAGCCCGCTCGGTAAGAATCCGCTCAGCACCCTCTTTGCCGGCGCTCGCGAGCGCAAACCCCATCGCCATCCCGACGCTGTCGGCTGCAACGCTCTCAAGCTCTGCTTGCAGCGAGGCGAGCTCGGAATCGGTGAATCCGGACGCATCGGTGAGTTCGATCTCGGGGGATGTGTCGGGGTAGTTTGTGACGTAGGTGATTGCGAGGGAGAGGGATGGCGGCGGGGTGGGGTCGGATTCGGAGTCGGGGTTGGGAGGGGGTGGGAGCGCGTCGGGGTCGAGGATTAGGCGCAGTTTGAAGGATGTTTCGGAGAGGGGCTCGAACTCGTCTGGGAAGATTGAACGGAGGGCTTCGAGTTCTTCTTCTTGTTCTTGGGCGTAGTTCATGGTGGGGGTGATCTAGGGGGGGTTAGGGATGGGATTGGTTGAGAGGGGAAGACTGGTGACGGCTGACTGGAATGACAGTGCCTGTGAGGCTGGGGTTTTTTCGAGGTGGGTATGAGTGCCATGGTACCGGTTGGGAAGACGGTATCCGGGAGCCCAGATTTAGTCCGTTCTTCACCTTTCGGCCGCCTCTCCCCATTGTGTCGACGCTCGCTCCCCTAAAATCGCTGGGTCACTCCCCTACTCCATCCTTCGGCCGTGGTTTCGACAACTATTCCCTATTCGTCCTTATCAGTTCCGCACATTTTTTCGTTAACCCTAACGAATGGAACCTCGGATGGAGTTGGATTCCAATCGACGGCTTTCCTAACTAACTTGCGGGTCTCGACACAAATAAACTGAGTATGGACGTGGGGGGTCCTCCACTCACTCCCCCCGATCCGATCCGACCCCCTCCGATCCGATCCGATCCGACCCAACCTCCCGACTCCGGGGCGGGGGACCCCCTCCCGCGTCCATATTCCTGGGTGCATATTCATTCCAATATTCACCGCGCTGGACCCCTATCTCCGGCAGCCGAGGCGAACCGCCCGGAACATATATGTTCCCGTGTTCAAGTAAACTTTACATCAGCTCGTCCGAGAAAACTCGCCAGAACAACACGCCATGAGCCCGCACTCCACAACAGCTCCAGGAGAGTGTTTCGATTGCCCTCTGAAGCGTTCGTAATCCTCTTGCAACATATTTTGTTCATCAAGCTTCCCCATCGCCTCCCCGCGTGTCAACTTTTCCTTGCTCCATTGCCACCGAATTCCTGCATCTAACGTTACTGCATCGAGCATTGCTCTTGGAATCTAGCAAGCGCAACGGTCCGTCACATCCGCTTCCGGTCTGCATTCAATTACCAGCAAAAGCACTGGAACGCAATCCTAATGCTGTCTTTTTCGCCCAAACTCCCTCCAGAAATTGGTCCAGTTGGAAACCCACTTCCAAGCGAAATCGGTTGATACTCCTCCGATTCGAAACTCCCTGGATCCGCCAGAGTAACAAACACCCTCGTAGCTCTCACCTGCTTCAGGAGGGCGTATAGCATCTAGTTATCTAATATATTTTTTTCTACTCGAGCTTCTGATCCTTTACAAGATCATTTTGCCGCTGTAGCTTCCAACCAACATCGCATCAGATGAGATCGTCCACCATTGCTTCTTCGGGTCAACGTTCGATCCCGCACTGAAGAATCTGAATGCTCCAATGGAGTCTATTCACCTGTGGCGCCCAAGTTAATACTCCCACCGTTGGCTTGCCTGGAAAGAAAATCGGCAACATCTCCTCCGATTTGAACCTGTCCGGAGGCTGCAAAACACACCCCACTTGTTTGCACCCGCTTCAGGAGAGCCATCTGAAAACTCAGCCCTACTTTCTGCGCTTTTATCCCACTCAAGCTTTTCCATCCCTTCAAATTCCCCCCGTCTCCCAGGCGCGGGGTCCTCACCATATTACAGCCCTTTCAGATCCTCGACTATGTCGCCGATATTGCCGATGCAGTCTGAGGATATATTATCAGAGGACTGCATCCAACTGTGCTCCTCGAATTTCAACAGCAAAAGTATGGGAGGTGAAAGTCTCTTTTTCGCCTAAAATATGTTCCCTTTGGCAACGGGCTTCCAATTGAATCGATAACAGCAGAACCAATTCGAAGCTCTCCGGACCACCAACCTCAGAGGATGGAATCCGGTTTTGCTCCTCGACTCTCTGCAGCGCAAGGCCGGCAGATGAAACTTTCTTTTTCGCAGAAGTTCCCTCAGAAAGATGATCCCTTCGGTGACCGGCATCCAAGTGAATCGCTGACAGGATACTAATGTAGAAGCTCAATGGAGCTTCAACCCGACCCCACTCCACCACCACACCCGCCTCAGGAGTGCGTTCGATCGCTATCTGCAGCGTAGGGAATCTCAATGCAGTATAAATCTTTTCTGTTTTTTCACTCCAGCTTCTCCGTCCTCTCAGAACATCCTCGATCACCTCGCTGATAGTGATGTTGCACCTTCTGACCTCAGAGGACGGCATCCAACTTACCTGTGCTTCTCAAAACTTGCCAGCGCAAGTCTGGATGGTGAAACTTTCTTTTTCCCTCCACAAAATTTTCCCATTAGTAAGTGTTCTGATGTCAGCTCATGAATGTACCTCACTACCATCAAACTCGCCCCAGGAGAGCGTTGGATTGCCATCTAAAGCGTACGAAGACCTTGCTCTGTCATGATGTCATCTGTATTCTGTTTCCTCTCACGTTTGCCCATCCTCTCAGAAGATCCTGATCATTTCCCCCCATATTACCGTTGCAGCTTCGGCTGCCTTCCTATCAGAATCTTCTCAGAGAGTGACATCGAACATTGCAAGTTACTCGAATCTCGGCAGCACAACATTGCATCATGGCCAATTCTGGTCAGCATTGCATCGACATCTTGAAGCAGCTGAATGTCCATCTGCCGGTAGCGATTCAACTTCCTTTGCGCCTAAGTTCCCCCATTCTGGCATCCTGGTTGCATCCTGAAGTCGATGATAATTTGTTCAGGTCGAAGCTCTTTGATGAAGCACCCCACTTCCTCAAGCCCGCTTCAGGAGCGGGATCGATCGCCATCTGAAGGGTCCCCACTGACATTGCCCTTGATTTTTTGGCCACCAAAGCTTCCCATCCCCTCAAAAGATCCTGGATCATCTCACTAGTCTTGCCCCACCAGCTTCGGTAGTCTTCCATCCAGGATCGTGTTAGTGGAGGGCATCCATGAGCTAGTCTTTGATATCGAATTTCCCTAGCACAAGTCCGGCAGATGAGACTTTCCTCTTTGCCCAAGTTCCCCCAGAAATTGTCCTATTTGCCAGCTGAATCGAAATAGTCTGATCCGATCGTGAGTTCGCTGGAGCACCAAAAGCCCGACCCTGCTTCAGGAGAGCGCTCAATCGCTACATTGGGACATCCTCATCTGTGTCTTTTCTTCCCACTCGAGCTTCCTGATCCCCTCAAAAGGTTCTCCACCAGTCTCCTTGTTGCAGCTTCAGATCGTCAGTAGAGCACCCAATCCCCATCTGAAGAGTAGAAGGACTTGTTGATGGTTGTCATCCCTTTTTCCCACTGGAGCTTCCCCATCCCACCAGATGATCCTCAAGCATCTTGCCAGTTCTGCATTTGTAGATTTGGATGCTGTCTCGGCAGAAGGTATTTAGA
The DNA here is from genome assembly GCA_003614705.1 of Blyttiomyces helicus. Classification (NCBI taxonomy): domain Eukaryota; kingdom Fungi; phylum Chytridiomycota; class Chytridiomycetes; genus Blyttiomyces; species Blyttiomyces helicus. The sequence goes on along the minus strand of KZ994357.1, from coordinate 7,535 downwards.
GGATTAGGTTCCTATTTTTCTGGTTGAATCCCGCCATCCATCCCACCATTTCATTACAGCTGCTTCAGGTCAGCATTCCATCCACAGCTGAAGTAGCTCAACATTCTAAAGTCAGCGCCCACTTCCTTTTGCTCACAAGCTGAGTTCCCCCACAAATGTTAAGAGGGTGAAATCAAACAAGCTCATACAATTCGCAACTTTCGGGAGCAACAACCACCTCCGTCTGTCACGCCGGCTTTATATAGGAGGGTTCTTGGTCGCATGCAGTGTAGTTGTCCCTTGTGGTTTTTTCCCCCACTCAAGCTGCCCCATCCTAGTTCTGCCAATTCAGTTTTGAGTCCCTTCCAGCTGAATACTCACCAGATTAAGTCATACAGCATCACTCCTTGAACCTTGCCAGGACAACCATACCATCACATCTGCATCATGTTTGCATTCGATCATCAGTCGAAGCGGCTGCTGCAACTTTCCTAGTTGCCCAATAAACTCCCCTTGAACCTTTTGCGACCCCCTTTTAAGCCATTAGTGTGGAACTTGAAACTGTCCCTGGCTTCATAACCCCCAGTGTGTTGATCTGGCTTCAGGATAGTCCTCAATTGCCATGTGAGGCATGAAACAGCTTTCTTTCGCATTGTTCCCTCAAGCTTCCCGATTCCCTCGGAAGAACTTCTTTGAGCATTGCCGCTGATCTTCCCGTTGGACCCACAGGTGCTTTGCGATCAGAATATCAGGGGGCCGTCATTGAAATGCCAAATCATCCTTCCATCAAAGCCCACAAGCTGAACCGTTGTCCTTCAGGTGCACCTTATCTTTTGCACCGAAGATCCCCCCTAGAACAGGGTTCTTTGCGTTCATGCATTAAAAATCTGGATGAGGACAACAGCTCCTCTGACACCATCTGCCGCGAGAATGATCACTTTCTCACAGTTGTTTCAGGAGAATGATCGAACAACAGATGAAGAGTTGATGAACCTTGGGTTGGAGCTGTCATTCGCTTTTTTCCCATTCAAGCCTCCCCTTCACCTCAGAAGATCAGCAAACAGTCTCGCAGATCTTGGGGATGTAGCGTTGGCTGCCCTTGACCCACCGTCTCGTTATCCGACATTGCCCAGTGATTCTCAATTGAAGGCCCCAAATATTTCTGACCTTATATCTTGCCAGCACAACCTTTCATCACAAAAGCTTTAGGTCAGCCCTAAGTCACAAGTTGGCTCATCAGCTGAGTGTTTATCTGGGAGCAAATGAACTTCTTTTTGCCATCAAATCCATCCACTGTTGGCTGTTGGGATTGTGCCGGGCTAACAAAGTGGACAACTTAGGGTTAAGGTTACAGTCGAATCTTCACACCCGCTTGAGAAGAGCATTCAATCGCCATCTCACACGTACTAGGTCATTATTCGTCATGTAATCTTTTTCTACTTGAGCTTCCCCACTCCATCTAAAGATCCTGTATCATCTTTCTGATACTGCCTTTGCTACTTTGGCGGGCTCCTGACCAGAATATTGTCAGAGGATGGCAGCCAAGTAGACTGTCAAATTTTTACCTGGGAATGGTGAAACCTCCCAAGTGTTCCCTTTGGCACCCTGCTTGCAAGTGAATATCGGGTCATCCAATCGAAGGCTCTCTGGAGAACCAGACTTCACCAAATCCTCACACCCGTCACAGGGGAGCACATAATTTCCATCTGATCAAGCAAGAGGACTTGCTGATGGTCATCATCTCAAGCTTCAACATTCTCTTGGAGGATCCTCGGTCATATTGGTGATTGTGCCCTTGCACCTCCGAGCTTGTTCCAATAGAAAGTTGTCAGAATAACAGGATCTCAGTTCACTCTTCTGAACTTGCCATTGCAAGCTCTCAGAACAGCCGCTTCAGGTCAACTTTCTATCAACATCTGCAGCGGCTTCATGTTCTTCGGGTGGGGCTTACCTCCTCTGCCACTCAATTAACATCCCCCACAAGATGTTACCAATAGCATCATGTTTACTACAAAACGAATAACAGCTCCTTTAAAACGAAAAATAACAATACCCCTCTGGACCCCTGCAGTTCACACCTGCTACAAAAGAGGGCAGGACCACTGGCTAAAGCCTGATCTAGACTTGTTACTTCTTCCGGCTCTCCCCGCGCCTTGAGCTGCCCCAGGCAAATTCACCTACCCATGTGGCCCCAGCTGGTGGGAGGATATCTCCAGTGGAATATTTAAGAGGAGTTTATCCAACATCGCCCCTTCAATCTCACCAGGTCAACCGTCCCTCCATCGTGACCACAGCTTTGGGCAACATTTTGTTCCCAGTTCGACCTGGAGGTGGAGCTTTCTTTGTTGCCCAATAGGTTACCGTGGAACCCATGCCAACCCACTCACAATCTAGACGGTTAACAGCTCATCTGATTACAAACTCTCTGAAGCAGAAATAGCCCCACTCTGTCACATCACCTTCAGAAGCCCGCTCAATGGCCATTTGAAGCATGAACAGTGCATGGACAATTATCTGTATCCTACTATTCATTATTTATTACTCCCACTTCAATTTTGCTACCTTAACCTTCCATCACGATCCCTTGAAGATCAGTTTCCGTCACCAGTGCTATAATGATATAACCAAGTCCCCATGTGCAAATTTTCTTTCTGCTGTGAGTGGACCTAGAATATAATTGTTTTGACTACATGCTTGTTATGAAGCAGAGAACATCTTATCCATACAAAACCCTCTGCAGCACAAAACACCCCCACTTTTGTCGCACCTGAGGACTGATGTATCTCTACATGGAGGGAGGGCCTTACAGCTGCCATTTGGTTTTTTTTCGATTTGAACCTCCTCTTCTCCTTAGAGGATCCCAGAACTTTCTTGCTGATCTTCAGCTGCCCTATTACCAGGATCTCATGCATTAAAACTTTCTTACACCGCCCTGTAAATTGAAACAGTGCCTGTTGAATAGCGCCAGCACGAGGTGTAATCAAAAGTTCTTGGGTCAGTGTTTGGTCAAGCAACAAAGCAAATCAGTATTTATCTCGCAGTGATGTGATAGAGTGATAGGGGTAGGCTTTACGGGATGAATTTCGGAGTAACTTTGGGGAAGAAGGGTTCTCGATGTGATTAGGGGTTGGAGGGGTTTGGTGAAACAGAGTGAGGACTTGGAAGAGTCCAGGGGTGTGAGAGGTAATGGTTCAAACATATGGGAAGTGAGAGGGGAAGAAGATGACGATTGTACTTCCGGGCGGAGAGGGGAGTAATTGCAGTTGAAAGGAACAGCTGACCAAGGCTGAGACTCCTCCTCACAAAGTGTATGGGGGTGTGATCAATAGTGCCCTTTTTGATCCGTTTGTATCCCTATTTCCCTTTAATATACTTCATTGTACATAGCGACCACTGACCTACCTGTGGTCCCTATTCAGCCATCCTACAAACAATCACATCCTCCCTTCCTTCTCGAGCTACTCTTGTTCTGTCATCATTATTTCCCGGACATTTCCCGAAGACTCCTCCACGACCTGCATATGCATTCCCTACTTATTGCGTGAACTTAGCAATTATTCGCCATTCTCTGCCCGCTGTCATAGATTGCTGTTTCACGTTGGTTCTTTACAGGGTGCATCACGCTGCTACAAGTATGATGAAAGGAATTCTAAATTGAAAGGGGAAGATGAATGGGGTGAATGGAGTGGCGGTGAAGGGAGGGAGAGGTTTTGGATACATAAGGGGACAATGGGGGACAATTTTTGGGGGAGACAAGGATGGAGTGAATGACGTGAGGAGTGCATGGGGAGGAGGTTAATGGAGAAGGAGCTGATCCTGAGAAGGGAGTGAATGGGTTTGAAGAGTGAATGACGGGGAGGAGTGGATGGGGGTGGAGTAAGTGATGGATGACCAATGAAAATGGAGCAGGGTTGGGCTAAGTAAGAATTAAAAGCGGTGCCCCGTGTAAGAACCCCTAAGTAAGCTTTGGCACGGAGGAGGGCCTTGGAGGAATCATAGGGACTTTATCACAAGTGATTCCAATTCCTTTTGTACCCATGGCAAGTTCTCCCTCTGTCAGCTGTTGGCATCCCGCCTGGAGGTAACTATTGACAATAATGTATTCTTCTGAAGTAAATTCGGCACCCAAACAATTCACATCTGCTTGAGAGGAGCAATCAGTTGCCACCTGAAGTGTTCAGCATTCTGAGTTGATCGTCGTCATCTTTTAGTTTCCCAATCCAGCTTCCCCTTCCCCTCAGAAGACTATTTGCCAATCTTCCAGTAACTTCATGTTTGGCTACCTTCCGTGGAGAATCTCATTTGGGGACATCACCCAGCTGTCCCCCTCAAGCCTCTCTAGGACAATCTTCCATTGCATCTTGCGGGAACGGTACGAATCACCTCTGGTTGGGAGATCCGCTTCAGGGCAGCCCTTGGTCTAGAGCTGATTTGTCGTCTGCCTTGTGCAACTTATTTTCCAATTGGCTAGAGCATATGTACCCGCCGACAACCTCCCTCCAACCTAAAATTGGTAGGAGCTCTTCCAATTTGACAGTCTGCTTGAGATAAGTTCCCCATCCCCTCAGGAATCCTGAATCATTCTTGCCAATCTTTTCATGGCTGCTTAGGCTACGATCCTTCCAGACACTTATCACATGCAGTTATGATCTGCAGCCGGCTTCGAACAGCTGTGGCAGAGAAGCAGCTGAGATCGGATGAGTGATGTTGGTTCCACTTGATAACCAGAAGATGTAGCTGAACCATGATAAGGCAAATCAGAGGTCCTGTTTCGCCCAAGATCACCCAAGATTTGGCAAAACGATGCCTTTGGCGACCTGCTTACCGCCAGAATCGGTTCCAACTCCTTCATTTTGGGGAGACCCCTGCAATTCCACACCTGCCTCTGAGAAGCGTTTGATCGACACCAGAGGTGTGCAGTGTGGTCTTGTTTGATCCTTTATAATATGCTCCTGCTGATATATTCCATCTGAATATCTGGGATGATATTTGCCAATGAAGCTGCTACAACTAGGAAATCATCTGAGTATTTTAGTCCTTGAATCCCACCACTGTAACACTCAGTCAGAACCACTTCAGGTCAAGGGTAGGTCACCAGTAGAAGCAGTGTAACTCAGTTGTGATCCGCCTCATCTGTCTGTCTTTTTGCCCAAAAACATTTTACGGTTACCATCTCCCATCCAATTAAATTCTTTGAAGAATTAAGACCCACCCCGTTAAACCTGCTTCAGGAGAGTGTTGGATTGCCATCTGAGGTGTCTTGGAATAGTTGGGTTGCGCTTTTTTTCTCAGTGCATGAGATTCCCCATCCTACTCAGAAGGACCAGACCAAATCTACATCATTCACAGAATGTCCAGGGTTGATTTTTTCAATTGATTCAGGGAAAACAGGAAAGGAGCTGGGGAAGTTAGAAATTTGGCGTCCCTCCTTCCTCTGCCGCAAGCCTAGGAGCTTTGCGCCCCTTTTCGTCAAGTCTTGCTCCACAACTTGGACCGCTATCTCAGAGAGCGATTATGAGTGCCCTGGCGTTTTTACATCATTCCCAGACCACATCTGGGCGATGGATGCCTCGGTTGAAAAGCCACTTTTAACGGAACATGGCCAATACTCAACAATAGAACTGGCCCCGACCCCAAGCTCCATCACCACCACTTCAGGAGAGGGCATGATGACTATTGATACTTCCAACAGTTCCATTAACTTTGTCTATCTGAGCCTTCACATGACCAGCCCTCTCCAAAGATCTATGAATGGTTTCTCTCATCCCAGCTGTTTGTACTTCAGCTGGATCTTGACTACAACCTTCAAAGTGACATACAGTAAGACATTCGATAAGGCTCTGAATACTTGCAAGTACAATGATGCGATCTCTCAAAGGAACTTCACCGTTGATGAAAGGTGCCCTTTTCCCCAAGTTGCACATATGGTATTTGAGGCAAATCCAATAGAAGCCATCAACTCCTTCAAGAAGAATGACTTGGTCAGGAAACAAGCTTGTGGGCGTCATTGAAGGAGTAAGCCTTAAATGCCAAGTCAGAAGTGATAATGACTAATTGAGACATCTGTTGGTCCAGAGGCCCTCATTGGGTTCTAGCCCCAGACTTCAGATGCAGCCACAGTTGTTGCAGTCGATGGGGAATCTCCGTCGTTGAGTTGTTGGGTGTGCGAAGACTTGGCTCTCCTTCAATGGAGGAACACCATGGAGTCCAGAAGGAACAACACCCTTGAGGAAGAGTGCCTGGGGCTCCTGAAGGAACTCCAGCCCAATTGAAAAAGGATGCTAAGACTCCGGGAGGAGTCCAGGCGCCCTTCATTGCACATTAAGGAGGACACCAAGACTCTGGAAGGAGTCAAGGCTTTCTTCACAATAGAAAGGCCGAGTTGGATACTAATGTACGGTGATTCCTCTGAAAGACATGTGGATTGATCCAGAATGTGTTTTCCATGGATCCGCTCCTCCTTCAAGAACCAGAGGACATTGACAAGCAAAGTGCAATCTCAGGAATGCAGGTAGACTGGCTTTATATTATTTATAACAGCAAGTGCAAGATACCAACACTGTAACAGCTGCAAGTCAGCTTTCTATCACCAGCCGAAGCAGCTGACTCTCATGAGCACAACATCTGCTTTTACTGAGTTCTCGGTGCTGGTTTCCACTTGGAAGCTAAATTGACAGCTGCTCTTTCCGACTCAAAACTCAGAGTGACACCCCCCTTAAGGAGAGTGATAGATTTCTCCCTGGAGACAGCAGGAATATCTTTTTTCGAGTTCCAGATACCATGAGCGACCAGGTCCATCACATTCATCGAATCAGAAAAATGTTCGATCATCTTCTGAAGTGTTACTGTTACTTTATTGTGGTGTCTGCTCAAGCTTCTCAATCCCCCTCAGGAGATCCTCGATCTTCTCTTGCTATGTAGCATTAAGCCCTTTAGGACAATTTTCCATCACCGTTTGAAGTCTACTTTCTGCAGATTTCGATGCCGGATATGCTGTCCGGCATTCTATATATTTTTGAGCTTATCGGTCCCATGATGGGACTGAGCACAGGCACTTTAGAAAACAATCTGCAATATGGTGACCAGAGCAGACAGAACGGGAGAGTCAACACTAAGGGGAGATCAGGGAAGGGAAGCGAGCGCCGACAAGAACCACAATGATTGGAAACTTTCCAGCATCACACACCATGACCCTCTTCCCATTAGATCTCCCACTTCAGAAGAGTTTCAATCACAAAGTGAAGCGCACACCAGACAATTTGAAGATATTGTTTCTGCTCGCGTGGCCTGGGAGCAAGACCAAATGCTGATCATTTATGTATTGTTCGCTGCTGAAGACTCTTTGATAGACAGCCGATTGGACTCAAGTTTCGTTCCATGATTTACATCCACTTCCTCTCTTATGGTCTTAGATAACATATCTCTGTGGGGGATCAGGGCCCGTTGTCAGGAGCAGCAGGCTTGATGTTGGAGTCTCGAGGGTGTGAACTTGATGGCTCGACTTGAAGAGGGAGTTGCCTAGGTGTAAGCAACAGGAGGCAGGGAGAGAAGAGGAG